>JAODTR010042097.1:0-19584 GCA_025399935.1 Amblyopsis rosae | reverse complement strand
CGGCCTATAGGAGTTTAAATAGACTCATAAACGTAGTGGTGCCCCCTTTATTCCATATAATTATGAAATATGAATTATGAAAAATATCCAAAACTCGTAGGTTCACAGACACTACAATTGAGAGCAAGTTGTTTTGGAACAGCTTAGCGCTGTCTGTCACCTGCCAGTTGTGTCAGGGTAACCTTCCAAAGAAGCTTTTAGTTGCTATAGAAGGTGCTGTACACGTTAGCACATATCAAATTATTTTCCAGAAGAGTTGGGGTCCACCGAGGGAACATTTGCTGGACTGATGCAGTGCGGCTACAGCATCAAATCATTATTTCCCACCTGTTATCCCCTCAGCAGGATTTGCTCACTGGGCCATGACAGTGAACTAGCATCCACACAGCTCAGACACATAAAATATGCAGCCCCCTTGGTGGAAATATCAGCAATAACACCATCTTGCCATGCTTTACCATATTACACTGTAGCTATACACTATAAACTTTAACTTACTGTTATAGTAAGTAGCTTTTCTAAGAGTCTGTGTTTTACGTGAGTATTTACTTTTTACTTTTACTACATTTTAACACACATACTGCATCTGTACTTTCTACCTAAATGGATATAACAATAACATGTAGAAAATGTGTGCATATCACACACGATAGATGTGACGTAGACTCACAGACAGAAATGGAGCCTCGGAGGTGTCTATTGAATGTGGTGTTTTGACAGGAAATGATACCCAAAGTGGTTCAATGTTAGGATAATCTTAAAGAGACACTTCCCTAGTGTATTATTCACCATGGGAACCAGCAGTATAAAAACACCATGCGTGTGCCCCTCCTGTCCCCGAGTGCTAGGTGGGCTGCATTCCTCTCTACTGCTCCCATCATAGCTCAAAGATACTGTAGCGGCACCGTTTTCTCTACCCCTCCCCTTACGTTTGTACACAGTTCATCGCTGCAACGCAATCGATGAGGGCTCCTTTAAAACCTGCACCATCGTCATAAAGAGCAAACCTGATCTGTCAATGTGTGCCATCCCATAGTACAGAGAAACACAAGCTAATGTCACCTTGGAGAGGCAAGCAGCCTGATGTGTGGGTGCCTCTCCTGCCACACTCCAGTCATTCAATCTTGGAGCGGTATCAGGATTGAGATCCCCCAACCCTCCCCCCCACCCCGCTTAACCTCCAAAAAGGGCACAGATTCACACACACACAACTCTTTCCACTTCATCGCTCAGTGTCAAGTGGCGGTGGTATGCCAAACAACCCCATTAGCCAGAAGCCTAAAGGCCAGGGGGACAACGGCACTGTCCATAATCAACCACAGCTCTCTGCTCATTAGAACTGCTTCTAATGCTGCCCATGCACTTAGATGTCAGCATACATAATCAGCTCACTCAAGCGCAGCATGGAGGAGACCATCCCGCTTTTACTAGGAGGAAATAGGCAGCTCCATCAGTCTGAGTAGCTTTTTACAACTCAACGCTGATCAATTAATAACTACAAGTGGCAGAGATTATTTCCATCTTGGAACATGACGAGAGACGAACAGCAGAGAGCAACACACACAGCGTATGCAGCGATAGCTGTGCTTCAGCGTAGGATCACAACGCATGCCATGGTAAGCCCATGCAGGTGACCGCTGCATGTTGTCTGTCAGAAGAAATGAGCTGAGATAGCGACAGGAAGTATACTGTAGATGCAGTACGACAACTGGAGATCAGCAAATACACTTAAGGGCTTTTCTCCAGCACAGGACACACACAGGTGTAATACTGACACAAAGTAATTAGCGGCGGAGGGACAAGAAGAAGGGGGAGGAGTCACGGTACTCACGGCTCCTGACACCTTTCCACCTCCCGGTCCCTTTGAGCCTGGCCGATCCGTCACCGGGCAGGGAGCCTGCAGGCAGGACCTCCTCCAGAAGAAGAAGAAGAAGAAGAAGCAGGATAAACAGGACTGCCGGCCCACCGCCCATCATGGGAGGACGGTGTGGGACCTTAGAGCGTGGAGGAGCGTGCCATGGGGACCCCACGCCTATCGCTATCAGCCATGTCCCAAGATGCTGTGCGGACAGCAGCACTCCAAAACATCAACAACCCAACCGCCTCCACCCGTCCACCCCTCCCAACGAGCCCTGGGCCGAGCAAACTCCGCCCACTCCTTCTCTTCCTCCTATTAGGACTGAATGGTCCCTAGGAGCGTCAGCAACAAGCCCAGGAGTCACACTGTAATTCCTTCACAGGCAGACAGGCATCCGGGGCTTCACGCTGCTGGGGTGTCGATCTCCTGTTTACCTCTCCGGCTTCTCTCGTTGTCCGTCTCTTCTGGACACTTTCCGTGGAGTTGCTGCCCAGAGGTTTATTGTGGTCCCCGTGAAATACTCACAGTAAGCTGCACGGCTTACCAGCGATGGTTTCCGTTTGTGTGGTGGGTGGGGTTAGGTGGGGGGGAGAAAGAAAGTGTCTTCCCTCTTCTTGCAGAGCAGAAGTTACAGTAGGACCAGCTACTGAGCGATGAGAGACCCAACAGCCAGCCAGCACGCAGAGTGACGGGAGAGTGTCCAAAGGTGTGGGCAAGTGCATGTACGTTTGTACCGCTCTCTCTCTCTCTCTCTCTCTCTCTCTCTCTGACACCCATGCCTCCTACATCATCAAAGATAGTGTTGAAATAAAAAATTGAAATAAATCACAGAGGCAATTCACTACACAGCAGCCTTGACATTGTCAACAGAAATACTGCGAGAGAGAGTGAGTGAGTCAGAGAGAGAGAGAGAGAGAGAGAGAGAGAGAGAGAGAGAGAGAGCAAGAGAGAGCGGGGGGAGGAAGAGAGTGAGAAAAGAGAGCATCTAGCAACAGAGCAAATGAAGGAGGGAGCAAGAGAGGAAGGTAGGAGTGATGTTTGTTCTTGGGTGAGTATTCTGTGTTTTTAAAACCCATTGCCTGGGAAGTAATCATGTATCTATCTGTGTGTGTGTGTGTGTGCGTGTGTGCATGTGCATATGTGTGTGTGTGTGTGTGTGTATGTGTGCTAAATGAAACAAGATCAACTGTAATCAAATGTCTTATTAGCTGCAAAAACATGTGCACAGGCAGGTTTGACAGGGTGCCTGTGTGTGTGTGTGTGCGCTCCCATTCATACAGTATTAAGTCATCTCCTGAGTATTAGTGACACTAGACATGCTAGCTTAGCCTAACACCAGTTTGACAACTACGTACTGTAAATGTGTTAGGTTTAGCAATGTCTTAAGGCACATACAGTAGCATACTTATGCGATAACAATGCGTTGTGATAATGCTGAGTATGGATAGCTTAGGTACATTAACTTCTGTAAGGCTTCAATGTTGGACTTTCCAGTGCATCTAGTACAGTACGATACACAGTGCTATGTTCACAGTGCTGTTTATAAAGACACTGGTTTAAAAAACCAGTGTCTTTATAAACAGCAGGTGGGCAAATGGGGATATTTACACTCTTTCTAACCAATTATAACGGTACACCTAGAACTGCAGGTCAAAGTACAACATCAGCCGTATGGGTTAAATACTTAGAAACAATTAACAGAAGAATCTAATAAGACACTTCTAATGTGTCTCTCTCACACACACACACACACAATGGGTATTTTAGTAAACAGCTCACTCAGCAGGCCTGGGGTTTGAGTTACACCTCTCGCTTCCTCTGGCTGGCTGTCATGAGGCAGGTGAGAAGGGAACGTGGGAAACTGGAGGATGTCAGCAGCCCGTACCACACAACCAACCCCCCCACCATGCCCCCTTGAACCCTACGCCCTTCATTACCACTTCACCATTGCACACACACACACATTACAGCCACAGGCACCTGGATAAGTCAAAGAAGCAGTCAAAGAAGCAGTGTACAGCACTGTATGTTGGTTCCATTCTGAAAGAATCCCTTTCAACACGTGGTCTCCACTTAGAATGGACACGACAGGGTCCATGGACAGAGTCTAACGCAATTCTCCCCACTGGCCAAGCCATGTAATTCTGATGTAGTGGCCCTCCAGGGTGCATGCTGGTAGGCCTGTAATGAATGGTGTTCCATTAGCTGCTGATGGAGGTCTGATTAAAGCAGTTCTCTAATGATTAGGCCTGTGGTATAATTACCACTCCGGGCGGGAAGGATGGTCACTTATGAGCCCCAGGACACAAGTCCAGCTCCCCTCCCTGGGAAATGTCACTGATAATGCCAGCTGTTTGGGGACTTCAATAACGCAATGCTAATTATTTCTGTGAAGATTTAAAGGTGTCGTAAACGATTATAAGATGATATGCGTTTTGTCAAATTCAGCGAATGTCAACTTGCTTGTGTGCGCTGAAAATCTAACAGGCTGTCCTGGCTCTGTAAATGGAACAAACACTTAATACACTTAATAACACATAATACCTAAACATATGTATATCCAATATTATATACATACAGTACATACAACAATATAATTTGTATATTTTTCACCATGGATTAATATACCATATACCTGGCTGCATATGTTCTCTTACAGCATTACAAACAAAACTAGTAGTAAACAAGACAATAGTCAACATGGTATGTACATGCCATGAGAATCAAAATGTATATGTAACACAGAAAAACAAACTTTGGTAATAAATGTTTGACCACATTGTGGGCCATGACAATATCCACAACTGAATGTATAATGTAAAAGATCAAACAATATATCTGAACAATATAGCAGCAGCAGTAAATTATTTAGTATTTATGTATTGGTTGACTCTTCTGTCTCTGGCAGGATATTGTGTTTCACTGAAGTTGAAAAAGGAAGTAACGACCTTGCGATTAAACAAACTTGCAGCTGACGCCAGTAGTATGTATCCATGTGGACCTGATGCAATTCCTCTCGCCTTTTATTAAGGCTCGATGTACTTGCTCTGGTGTAACGTGCACACGTCGATAAGCAACATGTGAATACATGGAGCGGCATGGAGACATCATATTCAATATATTATTCACATTCTAGCTCTAACTTCTCTTTTAAACTTCCCGGCATTGTTGTTCTTTGTTTGGAAACTGCTGTTGATCTGTCTGTCTGTCCGATCCTGATATTCTGCCCCCATGTGCTGTATTGCATCATGCGAATGCGTAGAATTTATTTCTGATGACGCTCACAAACTACGCTGCAAAGGAATGCAGGATACGCACTGTGACATCTTGCGGTAGCTGTTTTATAGCTTTAGCTTTATTTTACTTTTATTTTATTAACTATTGAAATACCTATAACATAGTATCTATTCTACGTAGCTTCCACAGAGTTTCAATGTAATATTGTAGGGTACCTTGATTTCAAATTGATCTGTGATGTTGTAGTATTGAGTAGTGATACCTAGGCAACCAAACTGGAATATTTAATAAAAAGCAATTTTCAGCTGTGCAATGGTCGACGAGCAAATCGCGTGTCTGGGGCTTTAGTCTCCAGATTTTTCAAGCATGGCATACAGGCCCCTGGTAGCCATGCCAACGGAGTGATAGCAAGCCTGATGGGTGGCACAGAGACACCCCAGCAGGAGGCCCAGGAGGACAACTGGACTCCACCACGCAGCTTGGAGCATGGAGCTGGCACACACACACACACACACACACACACACACACACACACAGTATACTCATCTTGGAGCATAGAGCTGGCACACACTGCCTGCCACTCTCTCTCACACACACACACACACACACACACACAATCGCTCACACACTACACAGACATGCAAAAGACAAGCACACACACATAACACACACACATCACTCACACACACACACTCTCACACACTATAAGCTACACACATGCAAAATACAAAAGCACACACATTATACACACACACACCTACACACGCACACATAGAAGCACATGAGATGACTGTAAGCGTACACACATACAGCACTCACACACCCACAATGTGTGTATATATATAAATTGTTAACAAAATTTGCACACACTGCGAATAAATAAATAGATAGACAAATACATACATCAAATGAACCACAGACATAAACACACATGCACACAAGTGGGCATACATGAACCAAATGAGACATCCACACAGGTGTTTTCATCATATATACATTGTCTACTGCAAATCTGCTGAGGTCATTAAACTGTAAATATGATCTATGATAAGCAATCATAAAGAATGTGTCAGCTGCCTCAGCAGTATCAGGGAAATGTCAATCAAGTGAGGTCTGTCCACACCCACACAATCCAGAGAAGAGGCTTTATACTGTAAGACACACTTACACAGGCTGGAGGTTGTATTTAAGTATGGCTGATCCCCAGGCAGTGCCATACAAAGCATGAGCTGATATAATACACTGTTGTCTCAGACCAGGTCTAACATGCTTCCTCTCTCACCAGCTCCACATAATTGTGTCTGCTCTTAACGGTGTAGTCTGTCATTCTGGAGAAAGCATGTTGAGATTTTAACTCAATCAAACCACCAGCTTCTGGAAAGGCATTGCCATGGCTAGATTACTGTATTGTTGTTGGGTGTGTTTGTGTTCCCATTTTGAGAGCAGGGCTGTGTAGATTTATTTTTCAGCACACACACATTTGAATTTGACAGACTGTCTACAATCACTGACTTTAGGACTAGTCCCAAATTATTGACTATTCTGATATTCGTTTGTTGGGTATGCGTTACAATCTGACACAGTTCTAAACATGTGTTTAATGTTTCCAATATGGATTAAAATAATCATAAAGTGGGATTATAGAATTATGCATTTGTCCACCTTTGACTACTACAGAGAAATGCCTGTCACTCTTACAATCACAATACGATGATGAGATTTGAGCTACGCTAAACAGACTATATCACATATATGCTACTTTACATCCTATGGACATTTTATGTAGCCTCAGGTTTTCAGTTTTTATGTTTTTTGCTCCAAATCAAATTGTTTATGGTCACGATCACTCTCGTAGCTGGATGGCTTGGTTCCATGCTTAAAACTCTTTAAATAAGGATTTTACGTCAATGGAATCAATTATGTTTCCTTACCATACTGTAATGACTCCTTTTGATTTTTTATTCTGTTTACATCAAATTACCCCATGAATGCAGACCTTTTTTTAATGTCTAATGTCACTCTATAGAGAAATACAGTTGAGTTATAAAGTCAGTGTAGTAGTCTACAACCTACCTGTCATTGTAAATAATGCAAATATTGATAATGGCGATTCATTTGACTAATTAATCACTAAGCATGTCATTCATAAAAAAAAATGTAATCGCTTGACAACCTTATATATATAAATATTTTACTGGATTGTCTGCCAATATAACAAGATCATTTTTTTCTTCTATTGATTGGTGGACTATGGGTACTGTTATTGGTGGATAATATGAGTCTTCATAGGTGAGTAGTTGACTCAAATTTTAAGTAAATGGTGCTCTGACTAAAGTGTTGATTGAAATTGCTGTTGTATAGTTTTGGAAAATAGTATTTGAGCCAGCCCTACGGCCTATACAATAGGCCTACTTGACACTTAGCTGTTTCCCAGTGAGCAATGGCAATTCCTTTCCAGGTCAAAACATAAAGATTTCACTCAATCAGCTCTCTCTCACCTCAATTACAGTAAACAAATGTGCATCAATGGAGAGTCACAGAAGCGTAGACCAGGTTTATGTGTGCAAGGCTTAACACGACAAACATATAAACAAACAATGAGACATCCTCATGTATAAAACCACACAGATTATTATCAAATTAAGAAAACTGTTTGTGTGTGCATGCATGCGTGTGCGTGCATGTGTGTGTGTGCATGTTTGCAAGTTGTGCCAAATTATGTTTCTCACACATAATTCAGAATCACAGAGAATAGCGCTACTGTAAACCTTTGCTAAATATATTTCCTCTCTAATCTATGTAAGATGTATTTGTAATTAAAAGCACAAAAACACAAATTATTAATACTGTAATTGCTCAGCTATAATGCATAAACTGTATTATCTATGTCTAGTATTATAGCAAATAACAATACTAGATATATGTGCATGTATTGTTAAATACAACACAACAGCATGTTGCTATGGTTTTTTCTGGTGTTCACTCACATGTCCCTTGAGGGATGCAGTATTCTGTAATGAGGTCATATAAAGCGTTTTCCTGCCGTTTATATTTAGAATTATTCAAATACTTTGATGCGATTGTAACAGTGTTAACTGTGTGATCTGTTCAAAGCAATCTGCCAGGCTAGGCTATTTGAGGAATTGTCTATGTTTGTTTGTTTTAAGCACAAGGATTGAAGAAATTGTGAGCCATGAAAGAAAGTTCAAATAGGCTTGTTGACAAGTTCTTGCATTGGACTGATTATTGTGGTAAAAACTGTAATCATTCACAGACATGATCAAGTGAATCATTTGTCTCTGACAACACAGATATAAATTACATTCTAAAACTAAATACAAAAACCCAAAAAAACAACAAACATATATTAATAAAAAAAACAAAATGGACAGAAAAAGAGATACAGATTCAGGAGGTTAAACTCAATAACGCTAATAAACAAGTAAAACAAGTTGGAATGACTCCAGAGTATGGTACAAACATCTGCTTCTTCATAATAACTACCAGGCCTGTGTGAACTCTGGCTTCCCACAGGCCCTGGTCTTATTGCATGAAACAGCCTCACCTTGCAGTGAGAGTACAGTCGCACTAAGTCCTTCTGCCTTTTGCCTGGGTCATATTGCGCTACCACGGTGATTTACAGCTGCTGTTAAAACGCAGGGCCATCTGGACCATAACCCCAACCAAGCATTCAGCACCTCCAACACCCCATAGCCCCACACCATGCCACAGACACACACACACATGATAGCATAAAGGCACATGCGTATGTACACACACCAACAAAGTTTCAAGGTTACAGTAAAAAAGTAATTTATCACTAAGCCGCTTCGACGACGCCCTTAATAGTATACCGTACGAAACCAAACCATCCATTCACGTACTGCAGCTTCTCCACCAAATACGCAAAGTCACAACTGGTATATTGGCACTCCACCAAGAACAAAGGTGAGACTAGCATAACCCTACGTGTAAATGTGTCTCATTCCTGATAATGAGGTGTGTCATAACGGCTGTGCTCAATCTTTTAAGTGCCATTTTTCAACATTGGGTGTTCAGTGGAATGTGCAATGAGGAACCCGGTTGAACATCTGGTGCCATATAAACGTTGTCAGAGCATTAAGAACAGACCCGCACAAGCTTTAAAATAGCGACCATGTTCACAGCAGCTGCGGAGGGTGTGTTGCTAAGGTCATGTACTGTATTAATGTTTTCGTCCAGCAGAAGGCAGAATTGGGTCAGTAAATATTCTGCTGAGGCACCATGACCACTAACCATGACCACTAACTGGCATAACTGGCAGATCAGTGCTCAGTGTGCAGTGCACTGTTCAGTTTTGTCTGTGTGGATGTTTTCACCATAATATGGAATATATATATATATATATTTATACAACTTTATACAACAGGACTCTGTCTTTAACATGAATACATTTATATGTTTTTATGATACATTTGTTAGTATTTTGTAAGTGGGTTTCATTTGCATGGTGAATGTGAATAGGGTACTACTGTATCACTACTGTGTAATCACTACTGTGTTTTTGTATAGTGCACATTCATTAGACTCTAGACTCGAACTTACACCTGTTTTCCGCTTTCAGCCGCATCTATGGACCAGTCTCTCAGGTCACTTACTGTGCACTGAGTATTGACTGCAATACATTTTCACAGAGGTAAACAACACGTTCATGCCTAAGAGCTCAAATGAAAAGCATCTTCCAATAGCACAGAGGTGAAACATAGACTAAAGTCATACAAAACATATACTATCTTACTGTAGATACCAATATCACATTGAATAAATGTGCAATTGACAGTTGTGCTCATTTGCATTTACCCTGAAGGGCAAATATTTAATAATCACTGCATATCATTTTGCCGCAGCACATTACATTAAACATATTCACCTCACCCCATAGAAGTATTGTTTCTTAGGACACACAATGAATCTATAATTAATTGAATGTAGCAGCTGTGTATTAATATTGTCTGACTTTAGAGACTGAGAAAAGTGATGAAAACAGAGATGCTTTTCTCCCAAAGCACAACAGGAAATTGGATGGAGCTACTAAATTATTGCCTTCATTCCTGGTCACAGCTACAGTGTATGGCATAGATGTGAGTTCATCAGGAATTATTCTAGTCAGTGGGGAAATCAAAATGATATTTTTTTAATGTGTGTGTGTGTGCGCGTGCGCATGTGTGTACATCTTGTAATAGGCAATAAAGATAAATTATATTGCTCATTGGGACTTACTAAAGTATTCCAAAGAAAATATTTATATTCATCATGAAATAGTGTCAGAATTGTTCTGTACTGGTGTTAAAGTGCAGTGTGTGCTGCTCATCACTATACTACAGGAAACAGCCAGAAGGTGGCACTCTAGTTTCAACTAGAAAGTTGAAACTACAATAGCTGGCTTCATTAAAAACTGCAACCAAAACCCAAATAAACATTACTTTCCAGTATCTCCAAACACTTTACAATCAGGAAGAATGTCTTATTGAAAGGGGAAAGGTCAGAATAGCAAACCAAAACATGGTAAATATATTTTACACAAAATACTTATTTATTTACTCACTTATATTATTGTTACTCAACTGAACTG
This sequence comes from Amblyopsis rosae, assembly GCA_025399935.1. Classification (NCBI taxonomy): domain Eukaryota; kingdom Metazoa; phylum Chordata; class Actinopteri; order Percopsiformes; family Amblyopsidae; genus Amblyopsis; species Amblyopsis rosae. The sequence continues at coordinate 8,878 of JAODTR010042097.1, read as the reverse complement.
CGATTTATAAAGCAAACTTAAGTAAACTGGCCCTGGGCCTTGTGCCACCAAAAGGATATATTCTGATGTATCTCAGTTCCAAGTATTTAGCTTGATAGAAATGACATTCCTCAAAGTGCCAACAGATGGCAGTAGAGCTTCATACCATGAGACAGTGAGACATGCAACAGCTTATCTGCTCAAAACCCTGACTGGCCCTGCTATAGCCTCCTTGAATAGATCCCCTCACGTTGTTTCATTGGGACTAATTACTGTGTCCTTCAAAAGCAAAATGTTAATGATTGATCCAGCTTGTTTACAAATTAATACAAAAATGCCTACCTGTATAAGTGCTCACTAATTGGTCAAACTGAGCATGCATGTAAACAAAATGTACAATATGCATACATATTCGAATTGTGCATTATACAAACAGACAGAACTCTCTTGGGCTTCTTTTAAGACCCCAGTCTATGTCTTTTTCTCTCACTGTCCCTTTTCTGTTACATGCAATTCAAACAACAGTAAGCTTTTAATCCTGCCATTGCAAACTTCCAACACAATCACTTTTTAATTGCATAAAATAAACTGTGAATGCGTAACCGAATCTGCTCTCAGAACAGATTTAGTTCAGCTCCAGACAGCGGATTAAGTTGAAGAATACAGTAGACCCATGAGTTATTTAGAGAAAGTTTGCGAGACATGCAGCCAGGAGTGAGTGGGCAGAACATGAACAGAATAATCACATGGAGATAATGGTGACTCTGTGATTAATGGGCCTATTCTCTTTGCACAGCTTGGACAGCGGGCCTACTTGGCCCCATTATGAGGGAAGAAAGCCCAAAGCCACCCTCTCTCTCTGTACACCATTCATCAGAGGGAAGATATGAGCCTTGCCCTGTGATCAAGCGCAAAGAGTTTTTTCTCAGCATCTACAAGATATGCAGCGTCCAATAGAGACACCAGAGATCTTCACGGAGCTTTTAACCCTGCCCCCCCCCCCCCACACACACACACCTCCTTCAGTTGAATCAATTTGAATGTGATTTATTTGGAATACCTGTGTGAGCCTGTACCCTTTGTCTGAGACACAGCTACAACCAGCATGGAGGGGAGAGGAGAGGAGAGGAGGAGGGGAGAAGGGGAGAGGAGAGAAAGGGAGGAGTGGACATGGGAGGAGGGGTAAAGAGAGAGGAGAAAGGCCAAATGGCCAAATATCCCTCTTCCCTCATAATTGTGTCTGTCTGCAGCCAGCATTCAGTGAGCAGCACCATGCCTGCTCATCTTATCCCTGTCTGTATATCCGGGAGAACGGGGGGGGTGGGGGGGTGGCAGAGCAGTGTGTGGGCACTGTGGCCAGGCACCCCAGGAGACTCATGCCAGTCCCCCCTGTTAGAGCGATATGCAAATCCACTGTTAAATTTCATTTTTTTTCTAATCCCTTTAATCAGAAGCAGGGGAATAAAGCCAGCTGGCAGAATCCATGCTAAGATGTAATTAAGCATCTGATTGAATTTCAGCATATACTGAAACACACACGTGCCAAGGCTAGAGATAGAGTGAGGAGGGGAGGGGATGGATTTGGGCTTTGTGTGTGTGTGTGTGTGTGTGTGCGGAGGGGGGGGTGGCTTGTCCAAGGCTCGGGGGGTGCTATTGCCTGGCGTCGCAGGGGGGACCTGGAGCTCTGCATTTCCCAGCATGCTCCACTGCATGAGTGAGCAGCGATCGGAGGGACATTTTTTTACATTACTGGGAGAGCAGCGCCCGTGTCAATCATCACCCTGCTGGCTTCAGAATGGACTGCCTCCCCCGGACACACAGGCCTCACGTGGCATGCCTGGTGCGCACACACACACACACACACGCACGCACGCCCACTCCCAGGATGAGCTACCGTAGTGCTACAGGACACAGAGATGGCTGTCGTCTCTGATTGCCGCTGTCTTTCTTACAGATGACCCACGTTCGACGGGAGTCTTGCTTGAACCGGACGCTGCTTTGTCCAGCTCAGAAAATACGCAACAAACACGCACACGCACACACACACACACACAACAGGAGAATGTACTCAACCCTGAAACACACACACACACACACACACAGAGACATGGTAAATGAAATGCATTCAGTCAGAGTGGTGTACAAGGAGGGAGAGAGGCTGTCAGGCTAGCTTAGCTGCAGTTGGAGCACGAGGCAAGGTCCATTGCTGAGCGTTGTCACCAGCACCACCTGCGCACAGATGGAGGGGACTCACAATGACAGGTGACAAACTTTGCTTGTAAGACACGACCCCCCCTAACCTGACATGCCAGAGTAATTGTTGTCACAAGTCCATCTGGGAAGCCGCACATTGAAACTGTTTGTGAATGGCTGTACTTTCCAAAAAATATTTGGCAGTTGATTGGATGAACCATCTGGTCGTTTTTGTGGGCTTTTTGCCCATGTAAACCACGCCCGTATAGCTATAAACACGACGATGATTGGAAAGTTCAATTGCTACTCGGACACATTCAAAATGATTCTGAGGCTTTCCAGGCTGATTCTCACGGTAAAATTAAACTGAAGCTCGCGAGATCAGGGTGGTCTCGTGAGGCTTTCCTCTCCATCACTTCAATATGCACCCGTTCTATGCACTACGCTTGTCAGGTGAGTTGGCTGCCTGCATGCATGTCTGTGGACCAGTGTTGAGCAGTACAGTAAGTAATATTATTACTTTTCCCAGTAACTAGTAGTGTAACTAATTACTTTTTCTAAAACAGTAATAATATTACAATTACTAATGCTGCCTTACTGCTAATATTTGCTGACTACACAGGTTGTGATATTTTGGAAGGGGCGAGACAGGGTAATAATTGCAAAAGTAATATAGTAATGTAACTAGTAACATAACTAAATACTTTACCCAATAATAAGAAAAGTTATATTATTAATAGTATATTATTAACATATAACTTATATTAACAGACCATGGAGAATAGCGCCCAGCATTCTCATCATTAGAGGTATGTTAAGTGAGACGGACTCAAGCTGAAGCCCAATAACACTGCATTCACACCGCCGACGTACAATATTCATCTCGCAAATTGCTCAATTGCTGATGAGCTGTCACCAATACCTCTCTAGTGTTCAAACCGCCAGCTTGGGGGTGGACGTGTCTTACGCCAGCAACTAGAACTGGCGTTTGGTCTACAGTAACATCAATCAAATCAAATGCACCAATTTTCATTCCATAAAAATAAAAATTTACTTTTTGGAGGGAAATGTTTGTATAAATACTATTATTATACTATGGACAGCACTAAACGGGCACTAGTTCTAATAATTAACAGCAAGGGATTTTAAGATAGCTATCGAAAAGACAATGCACAGAAAATCTGTCGCCGAACTCCGTCACCAACGCTGGAAATTAGCCTAAAGTTGAAAGGTTCTCAACTCATATCTGTCGCTGTTCGCTGGGAGTCTTTGTCACCGAAAAACGCTATTGTCTGTTCAAAATGAATTGGAACATGCCAGTTTGCGAGCTGAACACGTCGGCGGTGTGAATGCAGGGTAAGGAGAGAGTCCACAGCTTACAATATAATGCTGCCAGCACAGTCCAACAGAGGTCACAGCAACATACAGCAGCATAAATATGAAGTGAACTCGTATGGAAAATTGACAAATAGACTGGACTGAGGTGAAAATCGTTTTGCAGGCTCATATCTTTTTCACACCGCCAATAAGAACATTGTCCAACTGGCAATGCATCTTATTGGCGGTGTGCCAAAAAGATACATTGCCAGTCGAACAATGTTATTGTTATTTGCTATGTGTGTTAGCTATTAGTCTTCGAAAAGAGAGCGGAAGATCGTCTCTAGGCCGTATGTAAACAGTTTGCTGTTGCGCCTTTGTCTTTTTCACAAAGCAGACAAAAGGGCAGAGGTAAGCAGTAGTTTAGAGAGAAGTGATGTATGATCGGAAGTGAAAGCGCTATTGATTTTCCTCAATTGTGTTTGCTCGCTTTGCCACTATTAAATATGGATTCTGCGCAACTGCCATCTTGACTGTGCCTTGAAATTGACACCCTCTCAATAAAGAACTATAGCTTTTTCAATAAAGCCCTGTGTCAAGAGAGAAAGGCTTGACACAGTGAGACATCCCGCATTTCATTTCGTTTAGAGACAGCATACCGTATCCGTCTTATGGCAGAACCTGGGCTATAACCGCCACAGGTCAGTACACAAACACCTACAAGCCAGGAATGCTGTCCTGTAATAAATGCAATACTTGAGTGCACGGGAGCATCACGCGTGCATGTGTGTGTGTGTGTGTGTGTGTGGGTGCACATGCGCAACTGCAAACACACGTCTCACATACACGGCGATGCACACACACGCACACGCACAAACACACGCGTGGTGCACTATATAATGACAAAAAAAGGTTATGAAAGTAAATGACCATGGTAGGTGTTTCTCCTCCACAAGCATGCTCCCAAAATAAACAAGCAGAGGTCAGTAAGTGAAGGAGATTAATCTTTGTTAAGTTAAGAGTGTCTGTGCCACCTCTCTGTTCCATCAGCATTGAGGACACGCTTTTTTAAATATCACAACACATCTACTATCTATGGGTGACTACAACAAAGTCCTGTAAGTCTGACTGCTCGGTCGGCATCTTGTTAAAGCTCCGGACTGTCTAACTGTCTTTGGCGATTATTTATTTTTTTATCTGACATTTATTTTACTAAGCAAAAACAGATAAGGACAAATTCTTATTTACGTGGAAGGCCTAGCAAAAGACGAACGACTCTTGTGTGGAAGGGAATAGGGAACAAATAAAATAAAGAAAACTGTAAAAATGACAAGGCACTTTACAGAAAAGAAAAACCACAAGCCAACAAGCAGACACAGGACAACATAAATACCAGCAAATAACCAGTCAGATGGAATGATGATGGAAGACCGTATCTAAATTACTGGGGGGAGAGCCATAACTGCCCTTTCAATGGACACCATTCAAATCATCAGTCAAAACTGTCAAACAAGTCAAAAACCGCTAACTGTAATATTATATATATAAAAATGCATCAGTGCAGCCACACAATTGGCTCAATTTAATAGGTTAAGTGCAGATGAAGCTTAGCTTACTTGTTCCTGGGAAACATGCAAGGCTGCAGCAGTGGCAGCTCTATACTAGGTAGGTAACTGATCAAGTGTGATCACAAATAACATGATGATGATTTCACCTCAGATAATAATACCTTTGACGTTGTTCACAAACACTCCCTTACGTGTGTTCGTGCATACAGCGGAATTTCACTTTTGCTAACCCTACTCAATATATCTACACGCTGATATTTTGTATTCCCTAACGCATACATCAGATGTGATCATCGTCTCAATGTGACATACTCAAATAGTTTGGGATGACATAAAACCTCATACTGTATCTGCTATAAAATTACATTTTGCAATAAAAAACTAAAATAATTTGAGAATAACAACCAGTAGAGACAAAGTTCAGCTTTGTCTTGCAAAGACTACAAAATGTCCTGACCAATATGTTCTGTCAAACTGTGAACATTATTATGTAAAATGCTGCCTTGTAGATTCACCTAGTTATCTTGTTCTTCAAGCAACCAATGGCAACATAGCCTGCTAACTGTTCTCTACAAGTAATAAACTAATAGGCTTTTCCAATAGTGGATAAAGTGAAGCAATCAAATATGCAAGGTCAACGTTGACCTTGGTCTCACACACACACACATCCCCTCACATGCAAGCCAGCGTACACACAACCACACACAGCCTAAACAGGTATGTTGTCCCTACAAAGCTGGTCTCATTATACTGCGTCCCCTGACATTTCAGCACCACTGAGAGGTCTCGTATTAATCTTCAACCGCTCTGCCCCTACACTCACCGGCACATTCCAACCTCTAATGACAGTTTTATCAGAACTTATTAGTACTGCCCCAACCCAGTGTTGAAATTATGTAAATGCTGCATGTTTGCTGCGGAAAAAAACATCTTTGTGTTTTGCTCGACGCTCGCTCAAGCGTGAATCTAATTCTGCTCGCCGACAGTCTAAATGAATCGGCTTGTTACGGTTTGAATAATGGTCTAAGTAGCGGGAGCGGAGGTCGGCAGGCTGAAGGTTGAGAAGGAGAGAGCCACTTAGGGGGTGCCTTATCGGATCGTACCCCCGTCTCATTCATTACTTTCCATCACTTTCCCCGGTTCGCAATAAGCAATATCATTACGCCGTGATTTGCCTCAAATGTGAGGCTGAACCAACACCTCGGGGCAGGAATAACTGCTCCTGTGTTTGTAATTTTGGCTGCAATATAGTGCAGTAATAAAGCTTCTACTTCACCCTGTTTCAACCACCCATACTAAACCCCCACCAAATCTCTTTGTTGCTGTCATACACACTTTCACTACTACAAACACACACAGAGAAACACTTTTTTTTTATTTAGACACAAGTTTAAAGTGGGTCTGTGTTCCAGAACAGCCATATTCTGCTATTTTGCTGTAAACAAGTTGTCAACCTATCTTTAAGTTTCATATTAAGCATGCTATTTTCAGCTAAAAACATTAGACTGAACTATATTATTCATTATCTGCTTAACAGCACTGCCAGCCGGCTTGATGTCAAATGATCTACGTATTCGAATTTCTAGAACATAGTCTAAATGTCTTGCTGAATTTCCTGGCTTGATATACAGTACATGTAATGTACAGTAAGGTTATTTGCTCAGGGTTAGAAATAACTATTATCATTTATAAGCTATGATAATACATTTTAACTGTGCCACAAAGTGGGGCTTTCAGTATAAACTGTTGAACTTTTTGAATCAAATTCAAAAAGTATTGTCTTTAAGTTAATTAAGTATTCATATGCATTTTGCAATGCAAATAACTGCTATAAAAAGAGTTTACCACTCACCTACACATGCCATTAAAGTGATCAATTAATTTCTGTGCGGAGCAGGCAATTGTGAGCTCATGCATTATCATGATCGATCATGACAATGCAATAATTGTGTGAATTAAATGACTTAATGAAATAGGCCTACGTAATAGTATGTAACTTTTTATACAAATTATACCGTTATAACGTTATAATGTCCTGTACCAAATATCGCCAAACGAGTTTTGATTGACAGGCAGTCTGACCGAGGCTAATTTGTTCTTATATGCCATTTTGTCCAACAAACAACTACCGTCTGACATCCCCGTAATCAACTCAAATAACTTTCATATAAATTAGCCTTGTTGGTGGTGAGTAGATTATGGGACATGTAACAACCTATATAGTTCTATGGTAACAACACATACAGCAGTTACCTACAGTATAAAATCTACATTTATTACACCTTTCTGAAACCTGGAGTTTAGCGTAGCCTATGCAGTGGATTACTTGGATAAAGTGAAAGATCACGAGGCAGCCAAACACAGCCTCTCTATAAACTATGTGTGTTTTAAGGTACACTTATTTGTCTCTCGTCCTCTCTTGCTCGTTCAGTGACTGACGTATTGTACAGTAGGCTGCAGTTATGTTGATTCAATTTGAAAAAAAAGAATCCAATGAAAATGTCAGCATATTAATAGCAGGGGTTCTCAAACGTTTTTTGGCTAGGGACCCCTTACAAGGTAGAAAATGTTCCAAGGACCCCCTGATAATCGTATAACTTAAAGGCATTTAGGTTAGCAAGAAAGTCATTCTGGCTAACCTAGAGCTCAAATCAGAAATGCGGTCCTCCGCCGGCCGCATCACACATCGAAATGCATTGTGAAGCAAAGCGTGGTGCTACGATTTTGTTTATACAAGCGGTGTTCGCCACTTTGTTGATAAATAGCCTATTCGTTCGAGTTTGTTTTTTAATGAAATAGTTTATAACCTACTAATTCCAACAAGAAACTCTAATCTTCTGGTAAGCTATAGGCCTACATTCTTCAATCTTCTGATGTGAGCGTTGGCTCCTGTGTGGTTGTGTGTGTGTTTACTGCTCTAAAATCACAAGGCCTCAAATGTTCAACTTTGACTAAATCACAGCTGAGCTGTGTTGATGATGTCAGTTTTTGTGTTTTATTTGTATTTTCTTTGAAAGAAAAGTTATTGCGACTATGATGTGCATTATGCTGCTGTGTTATTGTGATTGTTAACATGTATTGTACTGTGATAACGCGTGCGATAAACTAGAAGAGATTCATGTGCATGCATGTCAAGCCTTGCATGTCAAGTTCGCACAGGATCTCGCAACCCCCGTGCGATGACCGTGTACAGTGGCATCATTTTCTTGAAGACCAATCAACTAAAAAGCGTGCGTTATACACCTTCAGTAATTCACTGTCACTTTTACATCTTAGATTGGCTGAGATGGCTCAAGTGGATCTCTGTTGCTCCCAGCATGTGCTAAACCAATGAGCAGACATGTATAATGTTTAATCTTTGCATGTGGTGGAATTATTGCTCACTGTGATTAGCTAGACGTCTCCTAACCACACCTTCAGCGCACATTGAAACGCAAAAACTGTGAGTTCCTGTAAATTAGCAGCTTGTGATCACCGGGTATTCTAAAGCCTCCAATCATGTATCACTCAGAGAGTGTGAAAGAGTCCAGACAAGCATGCCAGGCAAACTATATGTACATAAACTGTATATACTGTATATGTATAAAAAAATATATAGAAATACATACATACATATACATACTGTACAAATACATATTGGACTCTACAATTACAAATATATATATATATATATATATATACATACATACATATTATATATACATACATATATATATAATATATATATATATATACACATATACATATACACATATATACATACATATATATACATACATATATATATATATATATATATATATATATATACACATACATAT
>JAODTR010042079.1:0-19586 GCA_025399935.1 Amblyopsis rosae | reverse complement strand
TCCAGACAACACAGCCCTCAGGTTCATGGGGGCACCCAAACCTCTCCACCACGATAAGGTGATGGTTCCCGGAGAGAGCATCAATTCAGAGGACCTTTTATCTGCTGTTTATAAAACTAATTTAATATTGTACCCAAGCCCTATTTATGTTTGCATATAATAGAAACAATGCAATTTTTTGTAGCAACACACAAATTAGACTTTCAATATTTACATTCATTCTTGCATTTTCAATGTATACTGCACTACTGTATACTGTACAGTATAATATTGTAGTTCAGTACAGGTCTAGAAGCATAACAGGCATTCACATTTTTCACAGAGACTTGAGGAGTCAGTGTCAGGGGATTGGCCAGATGGTCACCCCTAACAAAAAGCTTAACAATCATTCCTCTGCCAATTGCTTTACCCTCTGACCCGCAATCGCCTTCATGGTGTTAGAGAGGAAAATACCTTTATTCCCCCCCACATTGTCAAACTCTTTATGCTGCAGGAATTTCAATGAAGGAGGAGGATGATTGCGAAACAAAAATAATAGAATGGTAGCGGAAGAAAAGCTCAGGCTGAATGATAACTCCTGACTTGGGCAGCGAAATAAGACTTCCACCTCCAACATAGCTGATAATCCCTTTGATTAGCAGACAGGTACCATGGTTATTCGCTACATTGCCATAGCAACGTGACAGGAAGACAGCTACGGAACTTGAGTTACCAAGCAGTCAGCCGTCGTTATTTGACCTGCAGCTGAAGATCTCCAAAGTGCCTGCAGGAGCTTACTGCATTTAGACAGTACATTTGTGACAGGGGGACCATACAGTAGCTGGCGATCTGTAGCTGATAAGGTCTCATTCTTCACATACCGTGTGGTGTGAACTGAATAGTGACAGGGCCACAACTGCAAGAGGCTCCACGCTGCTTTTACTGGAGGGAAATGAGCGCATGTGGCTTGATGAGGGGCCACACGTACATTTGTTCAATGCCTCTACTCTGCTGACGTGCAGTATGTATCACTGCCTGGTCACAACATCGCACGCGCACGCGCACGCACACACGCACACGCCTAGGGGATTTATGGGGAACTGGGAAATAACGGAAAATGAGTCATTGAACCATGTAGACTACATGTAGGTCTACAGGGAAGACTCTCTAGCCACTTTGGAAAGCACTTTGTGTAGCTACCATAACTCTGAGTGACGGACACGGTGTGAGGCCCTGGAGATGTGTGCACGTGTGCGTGTGTGTATTGTATTGCTGTACATCTGCCCGTGACACGAGAGACACAAGGTTAGATGCTGTTCTAGCGAGCTTTTATTTCACAGATTCATCAGATTGATTCAGCATCATTTCGTGATTTCAGAGAAAACCAAAGATCTCTGTGATGACTTACGAGATGCGTTGGTGTTACAGTAGCCCCATCAAACATCCTGTACTGCTGTTTCTCCTCTGCAGCCTCCAGAGCTCAGCCTGACTAGGTCTACATATAGAGAACAACAGTCAATCCATGGCACAAGGGTCTCCTTGTGACCAAACCAGATTTCCGACAAATACTGGACTCCAAACAGACAAGCGTTCTGTGGTTACACCACAGCCTCTCCACTGTGACTCAATTATTATGAGGTTTCAGTTGCTTCTTTTCTAACAGCAAATATAGTAAACATCCCCAACACCTCTTTCTGGGAACTTGGGTTACTGTAAAATATATTCATAACCAATTGACTGTCAATACATTTTGTCATGTAATTTTCAACAAAAGGATCAAAACTGAGGGCTCATAATGGAAGGGAAACAGCACGGGTAAACAAAGAGAAGATACAATACGTGCTTGGGGGGAGTGGGTTATGCTTTAAGCTCATATCTCTGAAGTGGTGTTCCCCTTCTGTCGATGGAACAAGGCACAACAGAAGAGCAAAACATGGTTGGATTTTCCTCTTTACCATGAAAATATTGAAAGAAAGAAGAAGAGAAGACAAATTGAGACTTCAGTATATTATATTAAGCAAATCACCTGTCAATATTTGCCCAATACTCAGAGAATTCTCACTAAACTATCAAATTCCTACATAAACAGACCACAAATGCTGACTAATTGTTTGTTTTAATTGTCTAGCAGAAGAGACCTGATGCTGTGGTCGAGGTGGCAGCCTCAATAATTAAATTGCGTTATGGCCAATCATTTCTTTAGACCACCAACCCAAATGTCGAGGGGCAGCTCACAACCACACCTGCAAGGATTCACCACTGTGACGACAGAACGCGACCGTACAATGGGGAGGTGGACAGCTCAGGGATGGTTTGTAAGTGTCCTGTCCTCTCCCTTAGAAAACCTTCATCCCCCTGTCACTCCTGTGGGTTCCCCATGGACCATTCGCCCCGTCATACACTACCTCCTGTGCAACCAAGCAGGAAATGAGTGAAGAGAAGTTTCTTAAAATAAAAAACACTCCCTGTTAAGTTCAAGGTGAAAACATGGTGGCGACTGTATCAGAAGCAGAATGTAGTATTATCTGCAAACCTTTTCAGGTACACATAATATTAATAATAATAATAATAATAATAATAAAAATAATTGAAATAAAACAACTTTGAAACAAGCATTTGATGGTCACGTACTAAACTAGGCATGTAATTAGCATATGTTTGTGGTACTGGCGTTCCATTCAGAAATTAAAACGGTAGCAAAGCACTTCATCAACGATGCTTTCACTGAACTGACAACCAATCTAATTGCTCCTAATTGCCAGGCTCTGATATATGTGAGACGTGTCAAATAAGTCAAACCAATTTGAAATTTGTCATGATATTACCCATTGTGTCGAGCTCTGCTTGTATGCAGCATGCAGAGCACATTCAGCACACATTTCTGTTGCCCACTCTGATGTTGTAAATTAATTTATATGTATGCACTAGGATCAACTATACAAGTCTGTTTGTGTCTGTTTGTGTCACACACACACTACGTGCACTAAAAGGGCAATAACATTCCCTGCAAAGTTTCTAATAGCAAGATTATTTAATGAATGCTGAACATTAATTTAATAATGGCATATTTAATTAATAATGTCCAATAACTCACTCTATAGTGAGTGTATAAATCCCCTTCTTATATGATAAAACATGTGGGAGGTAAAAGGTTTACAAATATAAATAAGTACAACATTTTGAAGACACAAATACAGCAAAAAGCAAAAGGCCATGAGAAAAAATAAATACTGTATTCATTGGAGGGAACATTGTGCTTCCACTTGAGGGGAAACATTGCATTTCTTTTCAATCATGGGAATACACACTACTGTCCTGGACCTCTCTCTCCATTCCTTGCGGTCAAGCCCACACAAGGCCTATTCTGTTTCTGGAGGGCAAGAAATCCCATTACTTCTGAAAGCACCTCAGTGGCACCAAATGATGGTCCAGCGGGACGCTTGATTGCCCACGATAAACTGGCGTGGATACAGGAGGCATTCTACTGTACTGTGTGCATTGTTGAACATTTTCTTTAAAGCTGCTAACAGAGGTTTCCGCATGGCGTGGACTCACGCAGTTTTAACACTGCTGCTCTCGACAGTCCGAACTTGGAATGTTAGGACGTTAAACTAGGAAATACCTAACTAGATTTACAAGCTACAAAGAAGGCCTTATTTTTTATTTATTTAAAGGGAATACATGTCGCCACAAATTCATACGGCAAAATGTTGTTATTGTCATGGCAATGTAGTTTATCACTATTGGAAGTAACTTCTGTACATTCAAATTTCAAGACACTGTGTACAAAAGCATTTAAATAAAACATTTTTCAAAAGTAGGTAAACCCCAGTCAAGCACGTCTCACAGTGAAAACGATGCCCCCTTGTGGCTGCTTCACCACACCGACGCCACTAGACCCTACAGATCCTCTCCCTGCTCATCCCCCTTTTCACCCAGCTCCATGTCAGCATGTGTCTCTGAGGGGGGGGGGCAGGCTCTGACAGACAACGCCTGATGGCTAGCGGTCTCTCTTGCCACAATGACAAAGTGCAGCTGCCCACTTCTTAATGACTCCCCGGTGCCAGAAGGACTGTAGGGAGCAGAGAGTGGAGGGGGAAGAGAGGGCGGAGCCTGTTTGCATGTTACACTGGGACATTTTTTTAGGCTCGGCCCTACTGGAAGTTGAACTGTTCTAGGATTGACAATGTAAAGAGTCTATGGTTTATACAGTATACCATAGAAGCCCACCCATTCTTTATAACACACACACACACACACACACAGATTAGCACAAGATGGAGAGTAAGCCATTAGTCCTTTTATCTATATGACAGACTACTCTATAGCCACAATAGGCCCCATAGGTCCATGCAAGCCTCTTTCATGGACAGTTGTAAAGCTCCAAGCTACAGCCCATTCATTACAGTCCACACTGTAACATCGATCGGGAATGAATATTCCCCCAGCCGCTCCAAAGCTGGTCCTGAACGATAGCACGTGTAGTTTGCATCCAGGCCTCACCAACACTTTGTCAATACATCTCCTGCACCTGCACTGTGTGTCTGTGGAGGCTGTAGAGCTCCCTACAGGCAATATCCATAGGGAGCCATTAAACATCACAAGATGGAGTGGAAACTGTCACATTGAAACGTGATGGGCTTGTTAAAGATGGTATATGGTCAGTGGTCTATCATGATGGATCTGAGTAACCTGCTGGGCCCCATTAACTTCCTATTCAGGGGTTTAAATTATTAAGGAGGTGCTTAACAAATACTCGGTACATGGTACACACACACACACACACACAAACAAATCCACAGCAGCTGGAAAACGATTTTTCCAATTAAATTTTTGTTTGCCCAGTAACCACATCTGAATGCATTTCAGCCAGAAATATCTGTCACTTCATCGTTTAATATGCAAAGCAGCTGCCCTGCTCCAATTTGCTACCTCTGTAATTGTCAACATAAGCTGATAGACATGTATGGAAACACGCTTAATACTATCAGGGTTGTGGCCATACGTCTCTCTCGACAAACAGGTGAAAGCTACTCCACTGCTACTGATATGTTAAGAGTTTGAGCAAATAGATTTTGCGTTGTTCCGGTGTTCCATCCTCAAAATCTGTCTTTGGCCATTTTGAAGAGATTTCTTCTTTTTCTTATCTTACTTTGTGATGCCTGAGAGCGTTTGTAACATAACATTGGAGGCCCAAGAAAACCAACCGAAGAAAAGGCATTCCAATTTCACCTGAGAGTTAAGGCAGTCTATAAAAGGTTGGCTGATTTTCCGTTTGAAGAAATCAGTATGGATTGCACCCTACAGTACACCTTACACAGAGACCTGCTTTCATCTTAAATCTTCCTCCACAATTTAGACCCAGGTGAAGGTTTAGCTTCTCTCTGTTCACATTGTCTTGTACAGACTTAGAAAGCTAGTAGTTGGTAGTAAGTGATGGGGGAAGGGTAGACCAGCTACTGTACTGATCGCTTTTGTTCAGACCTCCCGTATACATGGAGGTGTCAGAACAATAAAGGATGTGATGATGGGTGGGGGGAGGGGTGACTCTTTGGGTATACATATACATACGTATATATTTCATACCACATGTAGCACAAGTGGTTTCAGGCAACAGATCAGAGTATAGGGAACACTGAATAATGGCTTGCATCTTTATCAGTACATTACAAGTTATCTTCTCAGCAGAGCTAATGAATGTGATATACTGCAGCATGTGCTTTTTAAAATATATCTTCGTCCACTGCTATCAGAGGCAGAAAAATACATTGTTGATGTGTAGACACAGATTGTGTATGGAGAAAAGAAAGTGATGAGGTTGTACATCAGTTGAGGGACCTGAGGGCCTTGGGGACTCCTTTAATAATGGGACTCAGGTCTTTGGAAAAGGCAAATAAAGGGCCACCTTATGGGCGACTATGGAGAGAGCGGTATGCAGTGTAGCTCATATGTCATTTAATTAAACTCCGCTGCCTCATTTGTTTTGCTGTTGCTATTACCGAGCTCAGCAGATCTTTGTAACCATTTCTTATCCCACAGGCACATGTGCAGGCAAACACCTCTACACAAAACATATTGTGAAAACACATCTCCCATATTGCTTAAAGAGGAAAATGAAGTCACAGAAGAACATTATGCTGAAGCCTTCTGATTACATATGCAGGATTTCACTGTGTAGGTCCTACAGCACTGACAGTGTGTTTTTAACTTTCCACTACTCAAGACAGTGTTTTTATTCACACGTACGCATCTCTGGGTGAGGATTTACTGTCACACTGTGGGAGTGAGTTATTGTTCCCTGGGGAAATAAAGTCTAATTGATAATTACAGAGAGAGCAAGAAGAGATAGGAATTGGCCCACGTATTCCATCCGCGCTACATGGAGTGAACACAGAATACTAAACACTATATCAATATTTGTGCATATTGAAAAAGAAATGTCAGGGGGAATAGTTTAAGTGACACTTCAATCGATGGCAGATGGAAAACAATATTGGCAATGACTGGGAAACTATTATTGTGAGGGCACTTGGGGAAAGATATGAACAGCTTATAAAGGAAGTATTGTACTGTGTATCAGACGTGCACACAGCTTCACTGATCTTCCTCCTTTTGTAGTGGCAAGTAACTGCCATGTGGCAGTTGGCTGAAGGTCTTCTTTCTTTACTGACAATGCAGGCAACATCACTTTCCAGTGCCGGATAGTTGATAACAGTTCCATGTATGGTATGTAATGCATTTCCTCTCTTCAAATGTAGATTAAAAAGCCTCACCACATTCAACAGGCTGGCATATGCTTTTGTGCAAAAAAGGCAACTCTTTATACTTAAAGTATGCATATTGTGATATAAAGGCTGCTTTTCCATCATCTCTATAGCATACAAGCAATAGCCATCATTTTAAGTGAAAATCTAGTGAAAATTTGGTTGAAGCCTTTTATATTTTGTTTCTTACCCACTTTGAAAGAAGAAATACATAAAAAAGCATTTAACAGATATTTTAAGTGTGGCAGAGAGGCACAGAGAAAGAGCATGGCAAACAATTATACTATTAAAAACAGTATACTGTAGCCTATTAAAAGTCAACATTTTCTGCACTTCTTTCAGTTCACAAATCTTTTTTTTTATTAGTCATGTACTGTACTGTGCCTGCAATATACTGTAGAGTCATATTAACCTGGTGGGTTAAAGGCAGGGCCAGTCATTCTCGAAAACACTTGGTAAATTAGAGCTCAAATAAAAACAGTATTTCTCCGCGGCGCTGCCCCACACATCGAAACGCACTGTGAAGCAGAGCATAGTACTACGGCTTTGTTGTGAGCAGTGTTCGCCACTTTGTTTATGTTCCTATTTACGGAGCCAGGGCTGTGTGGAAGTATCAGATTATTTTTTCAACACTACTACTAGCGAAACCAGCGAATTGCAAAGAGATATTTGGTGAATTTGACAAAATGTGTATTAGTTTACATTTAGCTTGCAATAGCTGACTTTACCATTAAGTAAGATTGAGGTAATACACTGAAGAGCATACTGCATGTTGCTTCATGAGTCAAGTGGTCAATTGTAGACTATACAACAATCTGTATTGTCCTCTTTGTAGTCTTCAGCCTGAAGTATACTAGTATGTGTGTCCTTTCTTTTGCAGAGGTTAAAATCTCACGTCAATAGTAAAAAGTAATCTAAAAGAGTGTGGAAAATTTTTTTTGGATTCCATTCCATTCCACTTTAAAATTCCCTTCCCATGCCGAAGTAAGGACATTCCAGCCTGGAGAGGTGGCTGGATCGATATACTTGATTGAGCCTTCAGTAAGTTTCTTTCTTTTCCTCAGCTCTGGCCTTTGAAGCTGACACTGTGGCATGTTCCAAATCAAGTCCTAAGCTCTGTGAGTGGCTGTCTGAGACATCAAGATGGAAGGAGGGAGGGAGGCGTGCTGTTCACCAGAGGCTTCGGCGTCACCCCTAGGGCGGCCTTCTCAGTCATATCTGCTGAGTTAGATGTGTCAGTACAGCGGCCCACCCAGTGAGTTGAAAAGCAGAGGCTGTTGAGTGTAATGAAAGAAGGTTAGAACAGGGATTGGGGGGAGGTGACAGGGGTAAGTGCCACCAGCGATCGCGCCTTCTTCTACTGGAAATGGGACTCTAATGTGCCCAGGGCTGCTGTGGGGAATCGTCCCAGCAATAGTCCCAGCATCAGGACCGCAAGCTCCCTGTGAAGAGAGCAGTGTTGGGGTGGGAGGGGTGGGAGGCCTCCGGGAGCAGCAACAGCCAACTAAATCAAATATGCCTTTCGGGGGAAGGGGGTGGGGGGATATAACCGGAGGAGCAGCTTTGGAGAATCAACGGGAATCAAATGGCTGTCTGTGATGACAGGTGGGGAGGCGGTGTCCCAGACATCTGAAGGAAAAGGAGAGGCAGCGCGAGCAGAGGATAGCTGGTGACTCACATCACTTGTCAGGGTGTTGCCCACACATTAGCTCCGAAGACACCTTGACACACGCACACCCACACGCACACACACCTCCCCTAAAGTTAGATAATACATCCCAGATCCGTAGCACAATCTTTTCATCTCCACTCAGTTTCAACTTTAAGAGGAAAATTCAGCCACCTAGCTATGGCTAGAGATTGTACTACCAACTTCCAAAACATAAGGTTTTATTATTGAATGTATTGGTTGTGGTTTATTTTATGACTTATTTATTAAGTTTACATATGGGGGAAAATGTTGAATGCATCCAGCTGCGACATTGAACATAATAGTGTTTATGACTTATTTTAATGAGTGAGTCTGTATGAGTATAATCTTGTGCATGCAAGTCAGCTATGTCCCGCTCATTGTGTTATATGTTCATTAATGTTATGCTAGTTATAAAATACAAAAAACAATGTCATCAGGTGCTTTATGAATCGACATGAGACACATCAAGCACTTCAGCCACACCGGAGAAGAGTCAGCAAAAAGGGCCACGTGCCACCCAACACGGCAAGTATGTTCCAGCATTTACGCCAGTTAGCAGGTTGATAACTGTTGGACGCTGTCACACTGGTAGGCTATTTATCGTGAGTAATCAAACGTGGTTTTAATGCTAATTCATATTTGGAACGATAAAGTGGCATTCACACTACCGGCGGCAATATCTGCCCACCACGGCGGCAAGTGGTAGGTTGAACCCACCGACTTTTGCTCTTATCTCCGCGGCACAAAATTCCACGGAGGTACCGGTACGGGCCAAAGTGGGTGGTAGTCGATAAACGTTGCTATGGGCGATATGTAGTCATAACTTTGTTTAAGCTTTGTTTAATTAAGATTAGCAGCGAGGAAAAGGAGGACATGAGGAAATAATAGGCTATGTTTATACATGCCTGTTATGGGTGCGTGCTATCAACAGAACTCAGGAGCAGACTGCTTCTATTTTCTTCCCGATCAACTTCCTCATGTGCACCGAGTGCACCGAGTGCACTGTCCACTAGCACAGCCAGCTAGGCTAACATAATGTTTTTAGTTTTTAGCGTTATAAGCATACAAAAAAAAACTTTTCAGCCAGTCTCTTAATTTCACAAATATTATGTTTGACAAAACATTTGTTCCATTTAAAAAAGTTTTTATAAAATATTGAATTTTACATTTTCTCTATTTCCTAGCAAACGCCTTCCTTTTGACATATTTGTAAATGGGAAGATACATTGTATTGTTTGGGGTACTTATTAGTCCATTATATTCTCATTTTCGGTTAAAAAATATGATCGATATATAAGATGGCCAGATTTTTCTGGCGGCTAGGTGGCAGAATTTAGGGGCGTGACCAGGATGTGGCTATCTTCTCCTGCCGCCGTCTTTGCACCTGCCACATCGGCAAGCATTTTTGGGTTTACCGCCGCGGCACCAACACACATGAATAGGATTTAATGACGTCATGCTGCCGCTGCCGCCGGTGGTGTGAATGCCCCTTAATACTAACCGTCGGGAATTTTACCGTGGTTTATCAAGAGACCGGTAACCGTTACATCTCTATTCGTGATTACAGCCATTTTTTGTTTTGAAGGAAGTTCAAAGTTTTACCTACACATTCTATAACAGTCTACGTACAATGTCAGTGCATGTAAGTCATGATGCCTACACCTGCCAATCCCTAACTCAAGCTTACACTACAGTATGTCCATGGATATAATTTAGCACAATATAGCTACATTATACTGAATACAAACGCTAAATGTTTACGGGGTTATAATAACCATTTTACTTACTTTTGCATATGTATACCAGCATTTCTAACAATATGGTTAAAACTGCCCAGATACCACTTTACTTTAATAATACTTTACATATCGGCCTGGGAAAAAGCTATTAAAAAAAAGAAATACTCTTGTCAGTCTGGAAGCAAACCATCAACCAACTGCTGCTGACAGCAATTAAGTACCAATTAAGTGCCTGTCATTAGAAAATCATCCCCATGTGGGTCTTGATCTGATTGGTTGGAGGTAACCCAATGGCCTGCTAAAGATTTGACTGACACCTTTACGCACAAACTGGCTAACGTTTTCAAATGAGAAAGCAGAGCAAATCGCAGTGGTGTTTTAACAAGCTAATTTATCATAAAGTTAGACCTCAATAAATAATACATACACACATATATACTAATAATATCAAGTCCTCTTTGTTTCAAGTATTCTTTGTTCTTCTCAGATATTCCCAGTGTGCATACAAAATATGTACAAACTTTATAAGCTATATGCTTTTAGGACAACTGGTATAGGGTAAAACCTCTCATCTGTTACATTTGTAGGCAGCCTAATATCAGCCCCAGGCTTGCATTGCATGGATTTCTGCTGCACTGTGGTTGGTTTGTAATTCTCTTTCATACTGTGAAGGCCCACAATAACACAGACGTCCCTTGAGAGATAATCACATTCAACAGAAACAGAAGTCAATGGCTCCAAGTAGGCACAGCAAGACTGCACAAGCCAGAATATGCCTTTGTAAATTTGCTGGTACTCTTAACTCAAATATTTTCAGTTTTATCATTTCTGTACCAGCAAAATGTCTTCATACACTCAAATATAAAGATTTTAAGCTTAATTTTGTCGCCGAAGGCTGTGTTTTAATGCACCATATTCTAAGCTTCTAATTAAGCATTCTTACTGATTGGATGTTATAAAAGGCTCAATGGGATATGAATCATCTGAACACAGTATATGTACACAGTATATCCCTGATCACAAACACACAACTCCCCAATGCCTGTCCTCCACTCACCCAGAAAAGCACTTTCCAAACTGTGTAATGGGTAGAGATGGGCTTTAATAGTGGTACACTACAAATACCGAATATTTAAAAATATGTATCTACAGAAAAACCAAATTAACTTGAAAAAACATACAGTACCACAAATAATGCCAATACACAAAGTATTTTTGTTTCCTTCATAAAAAGGTTTCATAAACATAAGCAGGTAGACCTTTGGTTTTAATGTTTTCAATATTGCATTAAGTAAACTGAAATGGTGAACATTTATTTTATGGCCCAAAGAAAAGGCAAAATATTTTCATCCACAACTTTAGAACAACCAGTGAATACGTCTGAAAGTGCTGTCAGTGGTTTATATCACTAATTTGTTTATCTTTTTTTTGGGAGAATGATGCCTTATAGGTGTAATGGACAGTATTGATAAAAATTATTTAGCACACAAATATTTCAGTCCAATGATCAAATTCGACTCAATAGCTAAACACCTGACAAAGATTTGAGAGTTAGGGTTTGAAGTTTCTATTGCCTTAGCCTTACTTAAATCTCAACACCAGCAACAAAAAAGAGAAGCAAAAAAGTAGTATTCCCCTGATACCTAACGGCATGCTTCACTGTGCAAGGGACATTTAATATTAGTGTGAACTTTTAAATAATTGGAATTAAGGACAGGGGAGCACCAGAGCTTTCAGAATTCATTTGGGCTGATGTGTCTCTGGCACAGTCAGTGGTAGAGCCTGTCTGACAGCAGTAGGTCTACAGCTTCTTATTGAGGCTGTAATCACATGAAGGCATCTAAACAATTACATATCTTTGGCTCTCACTCCCTGTTCTCCTGTGAGCAGCATAAGCTTTCTCATCATTGCATATTCTTGCTGTTCCTCAAAATGTTTTGGGGAATTCTTAAGCATTCACAAAGCAACAGGAGGCCTGCCATCAACGATGACAGATCAAGATGAATAGAGCAAATCATATTATCACAAGACTACTTGAGCGGACAGTTAGGCACCGGCTACTCACCCTGCAGGCTAATGTGTGTCTTGTGTGTGCGTGATTCTGTCTCTCTGTATTTCCAATGGGCACTTGTTGCACAAACAAGTGTTTTCCTTTACAGTTTAGCTGCTGGTGTGTTATTCCACAAACATTGGACGTTGATGTCTAGTGACAGCAATGTTAGTGGCAAAAAATAAACTACTACTAAAATATGTTTAATGTCATTATTGCCATGATTTATATTTATATCCTTTGACACTTACTGTGGCTATGAAACAAAGACATTTGGAAACAGTGTGTACACACATCTATTATATATAGTAATGTACTGCATAGATTGTACTACAGTGGCATTAAAGTCTCTGGTGGCAAACAGGACATCATTTGCTATTCTTCTAGCAAAGCCATGAATTGCATAACAGCTCCATGTTATGTTTTTGGCTTGACATGTCAAACACAATGTTGGTGCTTTGACAGCAAATGACTGCAAAGCTAAAATGTTTCATTTAATCATTTTTAGAGCATTGGCAGTCACATTGGTCCATATGAGGCAGTTCTAAATGGCTTCTGAAATATAGTGCTTCCTCTAAATGTCTTTTCTTTTATCAGTTTCTCTGGTTTCATCCTTATACGTTTTAAGAATAGACTTGACATCGTGTTAGTGTTGTTATCAGTGCTCTGTCCATATGAAACAATGGTATGCTAATGCTGGTCTTGAGAGATGTATACTTGCATGTGAACTTATTGTACCTCTCCTTACCCATTAGTACACTCATGTACAGTATACTGTGAATACAGACCAGCACAAACAAAAATGTATATCTCAATGTGATAAAGTGTTCCCTTGCATCAGTCCTAATGTCATTATCATTATTATTTGTGACAAATCGAAACTAAAGCGTTTATTCTTAAAATATTTGTCTTATTAAGCAAAACACATGCTAAATGAACACTTCAGACTAAATGCCACCTTATAATAATAAGGTGTAGTAAGGTGTATCATTATTTCTAAAAATAATTCGAAAATAATTCTAAAATGTCATTGCTAACAAGGGTTACAGTTAACCCCTGAAAGATGACCTCAGCTAAAAGCCTAAAAGAAAATGTGTTAATCACTCCAGTTTAAAGGCAGTCAATGAAGCGTATGTTCCCCAAAGGTTAATGCATCTTATTTACCACAATGACATTTTTACGAGCGTTTGATAATATTGTGGTGCAGCAAGAGCCCCTGCAGTTACTGGATCAACAGTCTCTGTGGGTGGACCGGTGATGTCTTATCTTACAGGGCGGATCAAAAGCAGCTCAGATCTTGCTCAGAAGAAAAATACAAAAATAAACAACGCCCAGCCAGGCTCCTTCTTCCTCAGTTTCTACTCATAATACCATTTGAAAACTCAAAAAGTTATTTTGAACATCATCCCTTCCCAAATGAAAAGACGACATCTTTCTTTGTAAGGCTCACAGATAATTAAAGTGCCATTCAGAGAACACTTGGGTGATGTGCCACTGTTTTCTTAATCTCTTCATTATTAGTTGTACTAGTCTGCCTAATATTCACACCTCAAGTCATATCATTCTACATTTAAAATGGGGAAAGAAAACAGATGCTGGAAATAAATTCAGGGGTGTGTTGTGTGTATCAAATGATTGCTTCGCTTACTGTAGGGCTATACTAAAAGATAGAAGAGTTCTTTAACTTTACAAGAGATGAGACTGAACACACAGTACTTTATGCTGGTTTGCTGCATGCTCGTCTTCTGGGATTCCAGCAGAGTTGAGAGGCTATCCACTTTATGGGCCATCAAAATGCTGCCCCAAGCGCTTGGTGAACAGCTCTCCACATTGATTAGGTTTCCTAAGAGTGACGGAGACAGACAAGCAGCAGTCTTGAATATACGGACGACAGGCTCTGCTGGATCTAAACTGAAGAAAGGCTGTTGCTAAAACTCAAATACATAAACAACGTTCAGACTGAGTCACATAAGATGGATGAGATGGAAGTGTATTGTTATTTTCCTTTCCAGCTGTAGTGCAATTTCCTGCAAAACTGCAGAATTCAAAAGTTACTCACTAAAACGTGTTTTTATTGTCACATACACATACATGTAGCGTCATTCATCCTCTGCATTTAACCCATTCCTCAAGGGATCAGTGGGGACCAACTCCTGATTGATGCCAGTGTTACTGGTCACATGGCACTGACTGGAGAATGAACCTAACATGTTTTTTGATAGTGGGGGAAACCGGAGCACCCGGAGAAAACCCACGCAGACACGGGGAGAACATGCAAACTGCACACAGAAAGGCCAGGACCTTCTTGCTGTGACTGCACCACCATGCTGCCCAGTATAGTATCCATTGCAGGTTACTGCAAAGTAGCTAAAGATGTAGGCCTATATGCCTATATGCTTAGATCAAACATCACAAGCACTGCTGGCCCAACTGCTTGCTATGCCTTTTTGCTTTACATTTACATTTTATAATTATTTGTGCATAGTCACAGAGTAGGATACGCATCAAATGAAAAGCAGAATTCCTCCGACAGCAGGCTTAAAGAGAACATGGAAAATTAACTTTGACTAGGCATTTCTTGTACATAATTTGCCCACAAATCCTCGTTCATCTTGAAACACTGTGTGGTAGCTGGCATGGCTATGCTAATAAAACCATCTCCATTTGGAGGGAATCCTGACTCCTGCAAAGCTTTAGTCCGTGATAGTTCTTTATGAACATTCGCTAATAATATACTGTACAGCGTTTCTCAGTGAGAATCCAGCAAGGTATATTTTCCATGCTGGAATCAGCATGGAATGCTGGTTTTCTGGTACCCCGCCATCCCATACTGTTTGCTGGTGTACCAGCATCTCATGCTGGTTGCTGGTGTGCTGGTAGACCAGCTAGACCAGCACTACCCCAGCACTAACCAGTATGAACCAGCTTGGACCAGCACTACACCAGTACTAACCAGTATGAACCAGCCTGAACCAGCCTGGACCAGCATGGAATTCATGCAGGTTTATGATGGATTTTTTATCAGGTAAGGGCTGGCAGTACCTTCCACATTTTATTTAATTTTACTGTATCCAACTTGAATTAATCTCACTCCATGGACTCCTATATATTTCATGCATATGCGCCTCACTGACAAAGAAAAGAGTGATCTACCATAACCTCATGAAGCCAAAGTTTACTAGCAAGGCTATAGAAGGTGCTGCACCACACACAAACTGTACTGTAAATTGGCAAGTTGTGCCTGAGTGTGATTGTGTGTGCACGGGGGATGGGGGACAACAGGGCAGTCACAGCACGTTACACACAACAGTGTTTGGGGCCAGCGAGAGGCAAACATCAGACATTTTCCTTGCTTGTTAAACTAACAGCTCCAAGGATCAACACTGCATCAGTCTCCTATGTGGGAGACCTCCTGATTGCAGGCGCTGCTCCGGGTCCTCCTCTCTAGTTTATTATTTCTCATACTAACCTTCAGAAGTGCTCAAGTGCACTGTGACGTGTTTTTGAGTAAACATTTTAATGTGAAAATTGTGTGCTGAAGCTAAGATCTTGGACAGCATCAAAAAGGGGTCACTTTTCAAGCTTCAAATAAAAACATTAGTTTAGTCTGATTAGGGGAGCAGCTTGCAAAAACGATAAGCCTACATTCAGAAAAAGCCACCTCCAGGTGAAATGCATTATTCATCCATTATTTGTCTCTATATCCAGCATGCTAAACCTCCTCTGACCCTCAGCCTACTTAAAACATTACCTACTGGTTTTAGAACAGAGTAAACCTCATTTAGTCACATGGTTACATTCAGTAGCGTTATCAGTATCGTTAGAATTTACTAGAGATTATCACTATCTTAACTGTTTATCGACTGTAATTGTTGATGCTCATTATTTTTGAAAATTTGTGATATTTTTAAGATTGCTTTTAAGACGTAATACTGGGTTTTGCCTGTATTGCTTCCATTTCTTGATAGATTCACCGCAGACAAATTGCAGTCTAGCACCATCAGAGGATCTCTTAAATATTAATGTAATCAAAAGACTTGTTTTGTTGTTTGTTGTCTGTATAGTTTATATTCACTTCACATTTTATTCCACAAAGTTGAGAAATAGATTGGGTCATAACTCTTAATTATTCTATGTGGCACAATAATATTGTTGGTCATGTGTGGACCCCAACTTTGAAGTAGCCCTTCCACTATGCTGAGATGCACAACATGTAAAATCATGTTGAGCGGCTGGTACATCATTACATGGGCTGGCTAGCAACATCTTTTATGCTAGGGATATTTGAAAACACTTGGCACCTCCAGACCTAAATGCTGCTACCGACAGCAGAAACCTTTGTCCGGAAGCTTATTAGTATTTGGGTTCTTATCAACTGGAGCCAAGACCAAAATTAGCACCGGCTCTTGGCCCACCCCCACCAAGCAGGGCTTGATCTGCTAGATCATAATAATTCATCTAAGGATATAATCGATACAGACATTGTTCCACCGGTCCTATGGGGCTGTTAATCCGGCTGCTGTGTATCATATGTGATAGTGGAGAAACCGAAAAGACATCAGTCAGCCAGAGATAAGGCTTCCCCTCCATGCACCCACTAATAGCATTCCCCATCTCCCCTGGCACACCCCCTTGCTTCGCTTCTAAATCAAACATCCAGGCCTTTTATTAATAGCCTGTCAGTAGAGTTAACATTTATTTCATGTGTATTCATCTGAACATCTTTTACAAATGGCCTGGCGCTTGTGAACCTGCTCTTGAAAAATTAGCCCTGTTTCTTTTTTATTTTTTCCAATACTCTCCTCATGAATTTCAATGACTAAGTGAGCGCAAAGCTGTGTGTCTACCTGGATGTTGTTTTGCCTGAGGGTAATAATAAAATTTAAAAAAAAGAAAAGTGAAAAATTACTATACTTAGAGTGCTCAGAAATATCACAGCATGCGGTATAGTTTGTTAGAAACGATAGGCAACATCATGGGACTTTGAGGCAGATGCGAAGGTAGACATCATAAATTAATGTCTTGGCGTATGCCTAGAGGAATGCTTACTGAAGCACAGGCTAATACGGCAAAACCAGTGTGCTGTGAGCATAACAACCAGTTAAACTGGTCGTTATGCAACAGACTCAATGCACTCCGGAGGACATCATCACACCTAAAAAATACTATAAATCAAATGTTAACTCTAGGCATGTGTACATGCCAAACAGAATCTTTTAAATAAAGCAAATAAACAAATACTTGAACTGACTGCGGGATGAGAGGATGGACAGACAAGCCAAGAAGATGCTATCCAGATTTATCTAGGTGAGATCTCGCTAAACCTAAGTGAGGCCGACAGCACCTCTCCACAGAATTTACAGCAGCCCATTATTTCATTTTGTGATGAATACCAAGTGTTCTCACAGCATTGGCACTTGGGAGACAGAATCCTAGCGAGCTGACCCAAATTGATTATAGGAGCCAGGAGACAATCTATTTCTCCCTCTAAAAGTGATAGCAGGGAAACACGACACCGTGACAACAGTGGGCTGAAGTGAAAGTGTGCTTTGCCGAGTGACGAAATAAGGAAAATGATGGAGAGGAGGGAATGGGGAGAAAGGAGGGATAATGTGGAAGGCTTTGCACCTGCCTCCGCATTTCCAAAGGCAAACATGCCGATAAAAGTGTTTCACTCTGCAGATCTATTAAGGCGATAGTGCTGCATCAGAATATAAACATTGTGTGTTGATAAACTTTTCTCTTTGTAGCGCTACATGCACCCAGGAGATATGCTGGAGTGATAACTTTGAAGTAGAGCCTAATTGATTTATTTCAACTTTGGTGAATTCAGTGCACATAGTATTCAAATTGGTTTATTGAGTTAACACTATAGAGTCTGCCGCAGGAAACATTATTTTGAGCAAGGAAGCTAACAGTAACATTAACAACATAGGTATGATTTTGGAGACCTGTCAAAAAAAAAAGGAAGCAAAGATAACGGTTACTAAAGTATATTATAAACTATATGCACCCATGACCCAATCTGCAAGCTGTAAACCCATTATTTGTATATACATTTTACATTTTACTGTAAGGTTTGCACTCGTGTCAAAATGAATTACTGTATGTCAAAAATGAAATGACTGATTTGATTCAAATGTTTTATTCAACTATCATTTTCACCTCAGTGAGCCATATCTCGGGGGCAGCAGCTCCAGCAAGGGACCCCAAACTTCCCTTTCCCGAGCCACACTAGCAAGTTCTGACTGGGGGATCCCGAGATGTTCCCAGGCCAGTGTGGCGATATAACCTCTTCACCTAGTCCTGGGTGTTCCCAGAGGCCTCCTCCCAGCCAGACGTGCCTGGAACACCTCCCAATGGAGGTGCCCAGGAGGCATCCTTACTAGATGCCCGTACCACCTCAACTGGCTCCTTTCGACGCAAAGGAGCAGCGGCTCTACTAAGAATTCCTCACTGATGGCCGAGCTTCTCACCCTATCTCTAAGGAAGACGCCAGCCACCCTTCTGTGAAAACCCATTTCGTCCGCTTGCACCCGTGATCTTATTTCTTCCGGTCATGACCCACCCTTGATGACTATAAGTGAGGGTTGGAACAAAAATTGCCCGGTAGATTGAGAGCTTTGCCTTCCGGTGCTGTAAAGTGATTGCTATTTGTGAAAAAGCACAGCCCTGGCGGAGACCAACCCCCACCTGAAACGAGTCTGACTTACTGCCGAGAATCTGTACACAGCTCACGCTTTGGGCATACAGGGATTGGATTGCCCTTAAAAGGGATCCCCTCACCCCATACTTCTGCAGCACGTTTCACAGTATCTCTCGGGGGACCCTGTCATATGCCTTCTCTAGATCCACAAAACACATATAGACCGTAAGGGCAAACTCCAAGGCCCCCTACAGCATCCTTACGAGAGTAAAGAGCTGGTCCGTTGTTCCACGACCTGGACGGAATCCGCATTGGTGTTCTTCAATCTGAGGTTTGACAATCGGCCAAACCCTCCTCTCCAGCACCTTAGATTAGACTTTACCAGGAAGGCTGAGTAGTGCGATACCCGTGTAGTTGGCACACACTCTCTGGTCCGCCTTTATGAAGAGGGGAATCACATGTCTGCCACTCCTTTGGCACTGTCCCCGACTTCCACACTATGTTGAAGAGGCGTGACATCCAGACATCCCCTCCACATCCAAAGCTTTTAGCATTTCTGGACGGATCTCACCAATCCCCAGGCTTTGCCATGGTGGAGTTTTTTGACTACCTCAGTGACCTCCCCCAGGAAAATTGAAGATGATCCCCCATCAGCCTCCAGCTCTGTCTCTACCATAGAGAGCGTGTCAGTCAGATTCAGGAGTTCCTCAAAGTG
>JAODTR010042068.1:0-19587 GCA_025399935.1 Amblyopsis rosae | reverse complement strand
AAAACCTATTATAATTTAATGTGTAACCGCTTTTATATATACTTTTCTCAAAATACATAGCAAAACACTTAATGTCTATAATTAATCAACATTAAGCTGCTTCACGTCCACTTTAAACCTGTACTTATTTGTGGATATAAGATGTAAATAAAAAATGATGTGAATAATTTTGTTAATTTTATGGAATTTGTGCTTACAGTTTAGAGAATCTTTAGTGTTTCAGGAAACTGTTGGAGAAATCAATTGAGAAACTATAATCTGCATTCTACCCACTAGGAATACAGGGCTTCTGCAAAGACCTGCTGGAGGTGGCAGACATATTGGAGAAGGCCACAGAGAGCGTGCCTAAGGAAGAGGTGACTTCACAGAACCCACACCTGAAGAACCTGTATGATGGCCTGGTGATGACTCAGGTCCAGATACAGAAAGTGTTCGCTAAGCACGGCCTGGTGAAGCTCAACCCTGATGGGCACAAGTTTGACCCTTATGAGCACGAAGCAGTTTTCCACATCCCTGTTGAGGGCAAGGAGCCAGGCACTGTTGCTGTAGTAACAAAGGTGGGCTACAAGCTCCATGGTCGCACTCTCAGGCCGGCATTGGTGGGTGTGGCTAAAGCCCCATAGCGATGTCTAAAAGTTTTCATTGATGCCTAAGTGTATGTATTGTTTAAAGTACAATGGTCAAAGCACCTCACTCTTATTGATGGTGCTTCAGAAGTTGGTGAAACTAACTTAACTAATCTCATAACCTGTTTAAGTACATATAGAACCTATCTGATAATTGGATACAGCCTCATTTTAGATTATACCTGTCTAGACTGGAATGGGACTGTTACTGAAAATGAATGCTGTAAGCAAGTTGGATGACAGGCTTTTATTTAAATGTTTTGTTCAGCCACAAGGTGTCCAAGTATACATACCATGCTGTAAAAAAGAAAACCAACAATGTTGCCATTAAACTGTTGTCATTCCAAACTCAAACTGAATTTAGCTTCCCATGTTTATGAATGTGAAATGGCACTAGTAAGATACCTATGTACATCCACGTAATTCCAATATTTTATTAGTACTAAACTGTATATCGCCATTTCTGTTTCACATTTACAATATTTGTGCTATTAAGTGATACGCTGAAAATAAATGTAAAATGTTATGCTTATGCTAGAAAACAATGATTGTTTTAGCGTGGCTTTAGTTAGATGGCTGATATGCCTGTACTACTGTACAGTACTCTGGTTCTACGTTAGTAGTGATGGGTCCTTTGCGAACACGCCAGCTCTATAAGCCGGTTCCTTCTTAAAGGTATAGTCAGCTATTGCAAGCTAATTGTAAGATAAAATGCTTGTCAAATTCACAAATTACACTATATTGCCAAAAGTATTAGGAAACCCCTTCTTGAATTCGGTTGTTCCAATAATTTCCATGGCCACGTGTATTAAATCAAGCGCCTAGGCATGCAGACTGCTACAAATATTTGTGAATGAATAACTACAAACCTTTGGCAGTTTCTGTAGAAACTGCCTGGGTTAGCTACCCCTGCCCCGTAGGGGCCCCATAAAAGTCCATAGCCTTGGCTTATTGAGTTTGGATTGAGGACTGAAAATAAACCTTTTGTCTGCATCTGCTCATTTGTGTGTGGGTCCTTATTACGAACCATTACCGTTATTACTTTCATAGTTCAGGGAAGAACTTTTTTTTTTAATCATACCTTAAATGTGTCCAAAATAAGGATAAGCAATAAGGAACCAAGCAATTTTTTGCGCCACTGGTGAGCTTCAAACCTATTACTAACAGATTCAGTCATATGGACAACCCACTACGAGGGTCAGTCACTATCAATCACCCCATCTGAATGGTGGCAT
Source organism: Amblyopsis rosae (assembly GCA_025399935.1). Classification (NCBI taxonomy): domain Eukaryota; kingdom Metazoa; phylum Chordata; class Actinopteri; order Percopsiformes; family Amblyopsidae; genus Amblyopsis; species Amblyopsis rosae. The sequence goes on along the minus strand of JAODTR010042068.1, from coordinate 17,726 downwards.
TTTCAGCCTGAAGTTTAGCAGGTAGTGTGTCTTCTTCCAGCTATCTTAGCGCAACAATTATCGTTCCGCCTATCTGCCTCCTGCTACCTGAAAAATGTCCCACCTGTTCCTAAACACTGATAACCAGCTAAATATGTACTTCCTTCTCCTTACAACCATTGTCAGATAATCTCACTATTCCAGCCTGAAGCTTTCTGACCTCTTTAAATCAAGTCTCCCAGCTAACAAGGAATGTAACTTGAGACATTTGCAACTTTACTATTGTACTAAATGTCAATACATTTTGGACATAACGGGCACATCCATAACGTTTGTGTAAATTCATATATAGGTCTCAAATATCATGGAACATTAATGTCCCTCTGAGGTCCTTGAAGGTTGTGGACATAATGTAATTTTATAGATGTCCAGGGAACATTTCCAAATGTCTCAAAGTGGTGGTGAATGTCATATGTTTGAGACTTTATAGGCACATTCATAATGTATCTGTAAAGTCTCAAATAACAGTCACAATGCAGACCTTTTGGGAACATTAACAACATCCCTCTGAAGTCCTTGAAGGTTGTGGACATAATGTAATTGTATAGATGTCCAGCGAACATTTCCAAACGTTAGATGATTGTCAACATATAACATTACAATCACAGTGATAGACATTTTCTCTACGTTAGGTGGTGGTATTGTAAGGTTTGACCCCCCCCATTAAACTCCCCTCCTTGACAGAGGCCTACAGACTGGGCTTTCATATAAAACCATATTTATTATTTCAACAACCAGACAGCGATGACACATTAAGCTGTCTGTAAAAGTGGCACATCAGTCAATAAAAACAATACACTATAGGGGTGCAAGACAGTGACATAGGTCCCCTTAAAGAAAATAAACCAAAACCAATTAGTAACAAAACATCCCAAAAACAAACACTTACTTAATGAACATATACCAAGCATGGCCCCAGCCTATTCTCCGTCAGAGATAAATCACCACAGTATCATCTAAAAAAAGCATTTAATTACAAATAAAACTACAATAGATATACAATTTCAACAATCTTACCAGCAAAATACTCCACCAGCGGCATCTTATGCAACAACCTGGTCGTGTAACGAGCTTAGAGCACACCTGTGGTTACCCATACTTAATTTCACTTCCCTTTAAGGCAAATGCGCTGCGAATTTCCTTATACCAAATACAAGCAGCGCACCACCAAATAACACAGCCCAGCGGCACCTTACATTCACCCCCCCCCCAAAAAAAACATCGTCCCGATGATGACCTATTGCCAACCAAGCGTGCCTACAAGGTCCCCCTACCCTTGGCATACGTGCCGCTACCTCAACCTTAGCCCCAATCCCAAGCCCCTAGATTGCAGACCGCGGTAGGTGGAAAGGGTTAGGCCAGCTGTTAGTCTTTTAGATTGGCGTGGCCGTACTGGGGAGGTCCCGTACTCCTCCAATTCTGATTGATCTGACAAGAGAGCCTGCTCCCCGTCATGCCCAGCCTCACTGTCGCTTTTGTCACTGGAACTCCTGATATTTGCTGGAGAGGCTTGACTTTGATCACCTTCCGAAGGGAGCGGATCTACTGCTGTTGCAGTCACCCTCTTGACCAGTACTTCTTCCTCTGACTCCTGCCCCTCAGAATCATCATCAGAAGCTTCAGAGGAATTCTCTTGTCCATCTGATACCATTTGTCCCGGACCACACGATCGTAATTCCAAACGATGTACATTCTTTGGAGGTTGTGAGCGATCGACAGGGGTGACGGCGTAGACCGGTGACTTCAGGTCGGGCCGGGCTACCACTCGATAGGGAGTAGACAACCACAGATCTTGAATCTTGTGCCGTCCTTTGTGTTTACGATTCCGTCGATACACCAACTGTCCAACTTCCAGTGTGCTATCCTTAGACGAGCAATCTTCACGCCTCCCTTATGCTTCGTTTCGCTGTTCCATCTGCTTCTTCACATGGTGTTGTGCAGTTTGCAGGCGCCGCTGATGTTCCTTGACCCAGTCCTCGGTCGTTCTACTAAAACTGTCATTGGTAACTCCCAACAAAACATCAATTGGCAAGTTCGGAGATTGTCCAAACATCAAAAAATATGGGGTGTACCTTGTAACAGAGTGCACGGCAGTGTTATATGCAAAAGTTAGTTCTGGTAAATGCTCCACCCACCTTCTCTTTTTATTTGCAGGCAGAGTTCTGAGAAGATCATGAAGAGTTCTATTAAAACGTTCGCACTGTCCATTACCCTGTGGATGATAGGGTGTGGTGCGGCTCTGTTTAATGCCGTACATGGAACACAAGTTCTTGATTATTTCTGCCTCAAAACACCGTCCCTGGTCTGAATGGATTCTATGGGGTACCCCATACTTCTGCACCCACTCCCTGACCATAATCTTGGCAACTGTACCTGCCTTCTGATCTCTGGTGGGGACAGCAATAGTGAACTTAGAAAAAATATCTGTAAAAATTAAAACATTCTCCCGCCCATCGCTTGCAGGTTCTAACACAGTGAAATCCATGGCTACAACTTCCAACGGTCGTGATGCGCACAAATGGCCTGACACTGTAACTATTTTAGGCAAGGGAGCCTTAGCCACAATGCAACGCTTGCATTTCCTGCAATATTCCTCTGTCATTGTGCATCCCGGCCCAATAGCACCTAGCTCTAATTAAGTTAAAAGTTATTTTAACACCTTGGTGTCCATGGCCATCGTGCATTTGCTGGAGTACCTCGCGTTGTAAGCTAATGGGCAATAATACCTAATGTAAGGTTTTAGGCAAATGCGCTGCGAATTACCTTATACCCTATACTAGCAGCGCACCACCAAATAACACAGCCCAGCGGCACCTTACATATACAAATGTTTGAATTGTAGTATAAGGTTAACAAAATGACTATAAGTAGCAATAAACATATAATTATTACCCACGACACAGCATACCATGGTATAATGACCAAGACAGAAGCATAGAATACATAGAGACAGAGAGCACACCCAGCCAGTTCGTCCAGGGCCACCGCCTCTGTTTATGGCACGGGACATAACACAGCAACTTTTATGAAGGGTGCAAACTTCTATTTCATAGCTGCCAGTGATGTGTCTCCTTTGTTTTCCCCCAAAAACAGGCATATTTCCAAAATTACTACAAGATGACATCACGTAGCTCGGTCTGGCTGAACTAGGCTTGCTTAGGTTTTACTTGTTTGTCCATTATAGCATTTCTCCTCCCAGTTCAAATAGTCAATAAACAGGGACATGTCTCATCTTGTGTGTCTAATTCAGTCTGCGGGTAACAATTCTCTGGGTGAAATTCCCAGATTGGCATACAGTACAGTATATTTGAGCTGAGCTGTACTTTTTCACTCTTGTCCACTTGGTGATGCCACACAAGCAGATCTTTTTCTAGCAGTTTACTCTAAACACTTACATGCGTCATATTTAGAGGCATTTTCACCTGAAATTGCCAACACAGCTGTAAATATTGACTACAGCATAATGGCATTTGAGGGGATAATATTTTATTAAAAGCTTAATACATACACGAAGGTCCTCGGTAGTTTATGAAGGGTATCATGAGGGTTCTGGGCTGAGGAAAATAATTACAGCTCAAGAATGACCTCCTTTCAGTTAAGTTTGACATTGTGGCAGTCTCTATGGGTGTCAGTCTCCAAAGAAGCTTCATTTTCACATAGCTCCTTTGATTTAGAACTGGACCAGGGCAAGATTTTTCTACAGTATTACATTTAGAATGCTGTGAACTGACCCTGATAAGACAGATAGTCTTTTTCAGACTATATAAGAAAATGCTCAGGCTATCAGTTGATACTGTTTGTGAGTGTCTGCACGTCCACGGAGGACATACTGTATATGTCATAGTTCATTATTTGCATTGGCTCAGAATCATAATGCCCAAAAGTAAACACAATTGACTTTAAAACTCTATGAATGTGTGCCACTTTGGGAGGCTGGGTGTGTGTCATGGTTCATGATTTAACATGAAACTCAGTGGCATTAGACCCCACTGTGAAGTCAACATGAATCATGGGAGAATAAACAGATACACAATGGGAGAATAATGTGGGAATAAAACCAAATAGAATATTTTTATTTGTTATAATGGAGCTTCCATAATATCACGGTATCATAACCTAATATATGTATCTATACAATAACTTGAGTAATTTGCATTGCCAATCATAGAATTCCCTTCCAAATACTCTCTAAATCAGGGGTTCTCAAACTTTTTTGGGCCAGGGACCCCTTACATGGAACCCCTCATAATCGTATCACTTAAAGTCATGGTCAGTTATTCTTGCTAACTTCGAGCTCAAATCAAAACAGTGTCTGTCATGGTCTATGGACCCCCTGAAATAGCCTTGGCCACCCAATAGTTAAAACTCCAGTTCTGCAACTGTATGGTTGCTTCCCATGTACAAAAAAGGCCCTGGGGTTGAATATTTGACAGTGGTAGATTTAATTTTAAATTGTATTTGTGTCATCACCCTGTTTTGTTACAAGTACATGTTTAAAGTTTAAACCTGCCATTCTCTTAAAATAGTGACTGATAATCACATGCACTGCTCCACATTCAAGCTGACAGTGACAAATCAAAAATAAATCTTTGCTATTGATATACTGTATAGTATGTCTGCCTGTCTGTCAAACTGATGCTGTAGTTTATTGTCAAACTCACTTGATTCACTTGTATTACTCCCTCATTGCTCTCACAAACTATATTGAATAGTCTTTGTTATGGTTTTAAAAATATCTTTATAGGGGCAAGGTTGGAGGTTAATCATTAGTTGCTCTTATGCTAGCTCTGAATAATGAATTATTCATTGTTGTGCAGGAATGTCTTAAGAGTTCTTCTGCTTCAACAAGATTGCCTTCATTTATTAAGAAACAAGAATCTACCAGACGGAGGTAGTAAAAGCCTATTCACTTGGTGTTTAAGACAGCTTATATTGATCAAAGTCGACATACCTTCATTGATATTTATTTTATATTTTGCGTGTGCAGTGTGCACGAACACTACATGATGTGTATTCAGCCCAGTCAACATTCCTGTCACCAACAGACATCACTGGAGTGCATAACATGTATAAATATATAAAATAATAATGTTTAATAGAAGAGGCAGTGGTTATGTAGAATCAAAAATAACTCAAAGGTGTAGACTCAATAACTCAAAAAGACTTTATCTGCTGATTTAAACAACTTCAATTAGGCTACTCATATCAAGAAGTGGTAGTGTGTAATATTTTGCCACAAGGCGGTATAGTGTTCAAATCAAAGTCTCTAAATGCACACAGTAGCCACTCATTCGTGAGAATGTACTGTACATGTGAATGTGTGTGCACAACTTGTGCCACAAATATGAATACGTCTTGTGGTAAATGCAGTTCATTTATTTAAAAAAACAAGGGACAAGATGAACGTAGCCTATTACTGTCTACATGCAGCACTGCGCACATTTCAATATACTCTGCCAGAGTAGACACATAGTTTGCTTTAATTAAATGTTAATATATTTACATCATGATTTGGTAGGTTTACAGCATAAGGAACCTTACAAAAACAATGATCTCACTCTACACTATAGGTGACACTTTTTGGGAGACTATTTTGCCCAAACTCATACCCAACATCAGCATATTGTCATTGATTTGAATGTGAAAGTCTTTCTTGACCTTTTGTTTTGAGTTAAATGTAGGTAATGTCTAAATTTCCCTATTCATCGAATTGTAAAAGGTGGCATTAAAATGACCTTTTCCTTAGTTGCTTGTAATCTTTTCTGTATCATGTCATGTAGGTTTTTTAACAAAACATTTTGGGATGCAATTTAGTTTGAGTTCCCTTTTCATCATGTTTCTAATAATAGGTCTGTGCCAAAGAGCTTAGCCATTATTACGTGACAATGATGCGTCAGTATACTCAAAATAATATATTAGAAATGGGTTGATGTTTCAAAGTCTTTAGCATGTGTAGTTGTCAGAACAGAAATACATCATTGGCCTGTTAGAGTCAGAGACACAGACATTTTGAGTAATTATGTTGTCAGAATCTATACATAGCATACACTGTAGCTTTCATATGTCTTGACAAGTACAATGTACACTAGTACATTAAAGTATATATTTATCCATCATGATCTGTATCAAGAATATTTTAGGATAATTTATTTCACAATTAGTATTATGTATGATTATATAGTAAGAGCCAATGTCATTTTTTATTACTATGTATATGTATTTTGTCATTGTCATGACAGAATAGATGATTCTCAATTCCATTCAGAATCAAATGATTCTCATTATAACAAAGTTTCTGTGATTAAATGGCTCAGTCAGCAGTACAGAGCAAAGAATAAAGGTGCTGTAAAATGTTTAATAAAGAATATGTAAATTATGTTCTCATAATTTCAGGAGAAAATTTATATTCATTCACTCATGTATATAATTTAGAATATGATTTGATCCAAAGTGACAAAGCATAACAGGTCATACAGTTATTGTAAGCAAACAACATTCTGTTAGAATAACAGAAGGTCATCATCGCTGATTTAGCTATACATTTTACAGCACTATCTATTAATATATCAAATCAATTGTGAAAGCGCCAGAACAGACCATCTAGGCAATAGCAAGATCCCTAAAATATGTGTATGTAGAGTACACACTAATGATAGTTCACATTGTACTGTTTGTACTCTTACTATAAATGTGTAATTCTTTTGCATATTTGAGTGCTCCTATATGTCCCTGTATGTGTAACAAGCAGAGTCCACACACATTTTCCACCTGCCATATGTGATGCTATATTGATAATGCTGACTTTATACCAGGTTTTTGCTGATCAATTGCGCAATCCCTTTTTGCTGCCTCAAGAGCGCCGCCAGCAATGCGCTAGACCACACCTCATGTTTAGACCAAAACACCCACGAGCGCATTTGCTATTTAAACAACGTGGGCGCTGAGCGGGAAATTGTAAACTGCGAAACTAACAAAGACCGCATTGCGCATTGCGCTGGTTGTAAGATAGCTAGGGCCCTAGGTCTCAGATAAGGGAAGTGACATTGTCTGGTTGAATACCAAATACCAGACATGGTGTGGCATTGTAACCATGTCTGGTATTTGGCATAACGGTTATGCCGCTTATTTTGTGAGGAACAGCCATATCCCTCTGATATTGAAGGGGGAGAATCTGTAGGCACAGGCAATTGCAGCAATGGTGTCTGTGAGGGGTAGTTGGTTGTCCAGAACAACTCCAATATTCTTCTTCAAATTGGACAGGATGACATAGCAGTGTTCTCAAGGGTGATGGAAAGGGCCACTTGAGGGGAGTTTTTTTCCGGAAGGTAGGGTAACGCTATCTTTTCAAGGTTGAGCTTTGGCTGATGCGAAGACACCCAGGCACTGTTGTTAGGTATTCAGAGTTCTGAGTCATGATCTGCATGTCAGATATAATAATAATAATAATAATAATAATAATAAATTGCATTTATACATATGGAGGGAAGCAGAGGTAGTAGAGCTGTGTGCCATACACATAGCAATGCTTGCAGACTGTGTCCAATTCAGATCCTTGTGGATCCCCAGTGTTGAGAGGGCAGGGTTTGGGCATGCAGGTGTCCATTCCAAATGACGTTATAGAGCATCTGTCAGATAGTATTCAAACCAGGAGAACACAAACTGGGCAATGTCCAGCTCAGCGAGGGTCAAGCCTCACCACCGCATGTGACCACACCTGTGGTTCACGGTGTCACATGCGGGAGGAAGGTCCAAGAGGATGAGAACCGAGGAGAGGATGGAGGCTTTTAGCAGTGTTCTTCTGTTAACGCTGCAGCCTTCTACTACAATCAGAAGAGCAGTCGCAGTGGAGTGAGAAGCATTGAAGGCAGTCATCTTCTGTGGAGAGGGAGGAGAACATGTTTAGACTGCTAACAGGCTATGAGGGACAGGGACAGACAGAGAGGTACAGATGGAGGGACAGACAGAGGTACAGATAGAGAGGCAAAGGACATTCACTTTCTTTGACATTGAATATGTGGGAGTGGTGGGTGGTGTGAGGAAGGAACAAAAACAGAATTATTTCCTGTTGGTAACGTTAAAGTGGATTTTGTTTTGACTGCCGAAACAGAGGATGTGAATATAGAGAGGAGGCGGTGGTAGGATGTAGCCTTGTGATACTATCCTGATCATGCAAGCTCCACTTTCATTTGACTGAAAATGTCTGGAGCCCCTCATTTCAAAAGTGTTTGTGATAAAAGCAGCACTAATACATATCATACAACCTTACATACAATTGGACTACCTACTATTATCTTACCCAGTCAGAATGTTTAAAATCATACAGAGCTCTGATGGAAAGCAAAACGTACAATGTATGTTGATGTCGTCATCTTGGAAAAAAAACACAATTTCTAGGTGGTACCTTTGTATTGTTTTTGTCTTCTTGTGGCCAAAGCTGAAATGCACCATTGTACTCCTCAAACAAATTGTATTATTTTAAATTATTAACATTAGTCTGTTCATTGATTTGTGTCTGACTTTGTGTTTGAAACAAACATCACTATTCCTCCTCTACAGAGCCCTATAGACCTAGAACCCTGCACTCTACCCTTCCACCAACAAGCATACACTCTTTTCAAGCATAATTATGTTACAATCATTAACAGTGAGCTATGGTTCTCTGGCTTCCCTAATGCAAGGAGTGTCTATTTAATGAGGGCTCCTCCATTGACCTATAATAGAATCATCACATTTCTTAGAGAGAAGTACATAACAAATGGTGGATGAACCGTTAGCCACATTAAGGTCTGCATGAATGATATATTTGTTGTCACGGTGTGTGTGTGTGTGTGTGTGTGTGTGTCCAGAACATTGAGCAGTAAAAGCAGTGAGAGAGGTCAATTTCCATCAAATATACATCTAGCAAATACATAGTTCAAACATTTTTCTAAATACAATGCACTATGCCAAATCTGCATAATATATTTCTGTAATGCCCTTTATACTGTATAATTTACTATCTCTCTTATCTTGTATGTGGAAGTAAGAATACTTTCAATGTACTTACTGAATAGGGTCCATACTAATACAGCATACTGTAAAATGTACATATGTTTTCAGTATACTCTAAAGATTAACAGGTTTCTTTGTCTTAAAATAGTAATTGTAAATGGCTAAAATCACCCTTTTTGTACATCACAGACATTACTATCACTTCTCTCATGTAACACATTTCTCCTTAATCTATTTAAGGTACATAAACCACATCCTCGGGTCAGTTGGCTGAAACCTCTTTCTCAGCATGTTTATAAAGCCAACTGTGTTTTCACTTGACTGCTTTGTCTTATTAAAATCAATGGGAAACCAAGGCGGTTCACTCACTCTATTAATGGGGCATCATGAAACTGGCACTTCGTTCTAAACCCTAAAGTAATGCAGTATATCAAACAACCCTGTTTGTTTTTTGAGTTGTGAGGCGATACACACGTGTGCATGGCAATGCCAATATAAAAAAGACATAACCCTCTGGTAATGTGAAAAGAAAATTGGAAGAGGAAAAGATGAAGCAGGATAGTGGAAAGTGTTAACAAGCTGTGTTGGCACTAGTTGTTAACAAGTAGGCAACTAGCTGATGGGTTCAACATAGGCTAACATAATGTGGTATGCTCTCTAAAATGTACCGTAGCCTATTTATTGCCATATTATTCTGTAATCTGTACATCACACAAACATGCACACACTAAATAATTATGTAATTATTATTATCATTAAGTAATACTGTTATTATACTTATTTTTAGCAGATCTATCATCAAGATATCTCATCTTGATCCTGCACTGTTCAAAATGTGTAAGATGACCAACCACCCTGGCAGTCTAACAGAAAAATGCCCACAGAGGATCACACCAACACCTTCCTATAGTAAGTGCATCACCAACACAGGAGATCCCATAGAGTAGCTCTGTGATTATATCAGACCACCATGCACTGGCCTAACATCCTAAAGTGATTCTGAATGCTATGACGTGAAGAAAGGAGCTGTTCAAATAATATATATATATTTGCCTAATTGTTGCATTTTTAAAGTGCAACTGCACCCCAGTGATGAGCCTAACTTCACCCACTACAACTTTGATAAATGCGTCAAGGAGCTGAGTGAGGGGAGGGGCTGAGAGTGCAACCCCCCTTAACATTAGCGTTAACATTTGAATTTGATGACGTATGAGCGTACTAAGTGTACCGATGAAAACCAGCCAGGTCCTAGGGTTATTGTTTAACGGATATGGCATGTAGATCTGTTTTTTGCCCATAAAATGCAGATTTTTATAAAAACAGGGATCTTGTCAGTATTAACACCAGCGCTGATGTGTCTCAACACAGATCAATCCTATTATTTCGTTTACAGCTCCAAAAAATTTGTTTGCAGCTACACTTTAAAGAAGACTATTTAAAATTAGAAAAATATTGTTTCTTGCGGGAATGAGGACGGGTAGGTGTAAAGGCTCCATTTTCCACTTTGCCTTGGGCCCCCAGAAACCCTTGGATTGACCCTGTCTTCACTCTGGGACAAGACATATTAGACAGAAAGCAACCAATGTAATATCAGTTTATGTTTTCGTTTGTTGTCAATATCTTTTTTAAAGGCCAGTGATAATTAACATGGTGGCAGACACTTGGTTAAGTATTGATTATTGTGGAATAAAATTGGTAGCTAAAAGCCATCTAAAAGAAAACTGTGTAATCACTGAAGGCAGGAATAATTGCATTGTCTACACTTCTCACATTATCTTACATCACATGCCATCTGTGCTTGATGGCAGGCACATGGTGTGTCAGTAATAGACCATCATAATCTGCATTATAATACATTTTTATATAAAGGTATATTATAATTTCAGAGCAGATTATATGAAGCATCAAGCAAAAAATGATTAACCTGCAATTATTCACTTTGTAAAGGTACAAAGAAGTCATGGTTTGCTACACATAAGTCTCAGTTTAGTTCACACCGCGGTTTGAACATCAGGGTTTGGTACAATATTATTTCTACTTGCATATCCTACAGTATACAATATTTTTGTTAAAGCAATATACTGAATAGAAACCAGTACATACCTATATGTAGTATGTACAATAATATATATAACAACAATTTTGTGTGTGAAGTAGGTGATAGATAAAAATTGCAAATCATGAATAGGAAATGACAGAAAGATAATCTTGTCAGCCAAAATAGCTGCTGAGGAAACTGATGTGTCTAGGCAAAGATGAAATATTGCTTAAAGGGCTAACCCAAATGCAGTCATATGGTATATGTATTGCAAGACTTCACTGATTGTCCCCCTCTAAATGATGTTAATCCATCTGGCTGTCATCCCCTCTGGACATTATAATCAGTGGCGGCTGGCCAATAGAGGGCGCTAGGGTGCCACCCTCCCTAGTGGATCTGTGTATTTAGATTTTTAGAATACATTTGTTTACATACAACAATTTGTAATATGTCTATTTTACGAGTATGAGTGTTTCTAATACGTGCAACAACAATGTGTAATATAGTTATTATCAATTTGTTTGAGGGGAAATATGCTTCCCGTTCATCTGGTTTATGACTTTCATCCCATCTCTCTCTTCTTGGGCGCTAGAAGAATCGCCCATTGAGTGTGGCAATGCAGCCCCGATGACGCAAGATACGACATACCTGATGGGCGCTGACTTGAGCGCCAAAGTCTGATTTGCTTTGAGAAGACAGGGGCTGTATTAGAAATGTACACTTATTCACCCATTCCCTAAATAGTGTTCACTAAATAGAACACTATTACTAATCAATAAAAAGGGCAGACAGCTGTTGATACAATTCAGACACTTTTCCACTACTACAGTACATATTACAGTACAGATATTCATCTGTAAAGGCTATGTTGCACAAACAAAGATGTTGGTTGGATGCTATATTAAATAAAATGGGTAACGTAAATTAATGTTATCCATGCAAAGCAGTCAGTAAATAGTACATTAAAAGAACTGTTTGTTTTTAAAGCACCTCGGCCGTTTCATTGTTTAGTACTTTATGGAGAAAACATCTACAACATTTGAAGTAGAATCCAATCTAAACATTACAGATGACTAACTAATAATAACTATTAATAACTGAAAAAGCACAAGTCTTCACATACCTGACTATAATTCCATTGTGGAAATGACCCCATACTGTAGCTTCAATATTTGACAGGCAAATTAATTAATTAAAAAGTTCAGGGAGGCACTAGGATTTCCTTCTCTGATGAAGAACACACATTGTGACAGGAAGGTAAAGTAATGAGAATCTGAATGCCTGAGGGGATACAGCATAATTGGGATGGGCATATTCAATCAAAACACACTTCTGTCCAATTTTCACACTTGCAGGGACACTTCGCCTGCAATTTCACTTGATTGGCACCAGTCTGCAAAGGCAGAGAGGGTTCAGGCTGGTCAGTGAGCATCAGTGGGATTATAATTAGCCATACTATTTCAATGGCCTTTCAAAGTCATTTCACTTTGAGACCAGATGTGACTAAAGGAGTCAGACCTTTCCAAATGAGCAGATAGAAGTATTCTTGTTACCTACTGTATCTACATTTTTACCTACAGTATATTACCTATAATTACATTACATAAAGCACGTCAAATGTTCAGATGAGACACAGGTCACGTTGCTGGATCATCAGAAGACATGCCAGCTGATTGCTTCATTACACGCATTGGCCAATAGTTGGGATGCTTATATACTTAAACTGGTTTACCTGCCGCTTCTCCTGCTAGCCCGTTAGCTCCCTCCTCCTTCCCCTGCACCACCTTGTTCTGTCATGTGTCTGTGTTGCTCGCTGTCTTGTGTCTTGTTGTCTTGTGGCTTGCTCTGTTCTGTTCCTTGGGGGGACGAATTATGTTCATATATGGGGCCCAATGAATGATATTACAACAGTGCTAAAACAAGTGAAGATTTGCAACTGTGCAACTTAATTCTGCAAGCTTGTATCAGTACTGTACAAGCACGAATCTCATGACATTCAAAATAGGCCTACAAACTAATGCAACTTTTTTAGGCTAACCATACATCCTCTTTTTGGAGCCTTAAAAATGTGTCTGGCTGGAGCTGTCTTTTGCTTTCATTGTGTCTGTGCATGTCATATTGCATCGAACTTTATGGACACCTTTTAGTTGGCTGCGATCCGGCAATAAACATAACGAAGAACGGCACCATCTGTTGGTCATGTAGCCAACATGCATTTCATCAGACTGCTACAGATTGTTAGGAAAAGATAACTATTTGAAACACATCAATATTTTCGTCTTGGTCATCAGGATCTGTGGGAAGCAGAATGCGCGGCCTGCTTTGGCACGTACATGTGTCATTGTCTATTAAAGGTATAATCTAGAAGCATACATAAACTGGAGCTAAAAGATAGTTTGTCCGGTAAAGGCTATACTATTTTTGCCGAAACGTGTGTAGCGGGGCCGACCAACCTTGTTAAAATGCGCATGTGCTACAAAAAATTAGAGTGCAAGGTGTAATACTCTGAAAACAAGTTAAGCTAAGCTAACGCAATTTCTGACTTATCAAAAAATGGAAACCTAACTAAAAGATGCTAGGTAACATGAAGCACTACCCACAAAGTAACCAACCTAGAATTACATTTTTATAAGCTTGCAAACCCAAAAAAAAGTAGTCTCTGGAAGCCACGTCGGGACTGTCCATTGGAAACCACAGGAGATCTCATGTTGGCCTGACTGTCGTTGTGGCCTTGCTGCTGTGAATTGTCAACTTGATGCGTCTATGGCAAGCCGGAATTGGTTGACAGTGTATCAATGCACCGGGAATTTCTTAATTTGAAATGTGTGACTATTAGTTAACTGGCTGCTGTTCTTAATGCCTATTGGCATGGTGTGTGAAATGCGTGTCGGTAGGGAAGAGTCGGTTACATGATAAGGTCCTTGCGGCTCGGTCCTGCATGAACAGCAGTACTGCAACAAACGTGAAGTCGGGACCCTTGGCATGGAAGGCAGTTGAGCTCAGGGGTTTGTGTTATCTTCTAAAACTATTGTCGAACTTAGGCTATAGACTACTGTATCAGCTTATTTGCACGGCAAGCAGTCAGTTCTGCTACATGACAAACCTGTTAAACATGTAGTTCCTTCCATTTTCATAGTAGAGTAGGCTATAGGCTTATTTTATTTAACAAACAAATTAATATGTAAAAACAATTGATGGGGAATCAACCACTTATAAATAGCTGTTATTAATATCTTAATGTGCTATAATAAAACTAAATATTTATATTAATGTAATCTTCTAATTGGGCTACACCAACATTGTGTTGTTGAACAGTGCATATGATTGCCTATAGGCCTATTAGCCTCTACAGATCGTTAGCCCTGGCATCTGTGCTTTGCAGAGTAAACAGCCAGGCTATAACCAATGCACTTGGAGAAATGTACTTGGATCTGATCAAGTGCTCGTTTGTTGATATTTTTACTTGCCCTTAATTTGACATAGGCTACAACTGAGCAATTTAGCAAACTCCAGGTTCCCTCCATGTTGGTGTCTGATTCCGTTTTTTCGCGCTTGGACTTTCTGTAAACGCACGCTACCTGGCTGGCAAGTGCCCCGGTCGTGGTCTAGCTGCAGTGGAAACGATAGATTCAGCTCCCTGTTGCGTATACCGGTACAAAGCCTACGTTTTATATGTAGTGTGTGGAAAGGAAATACAATTTATTTTATACTTATAAAGCTAGAAAAATATATTTAGCAGGGCTAGCTAGTGGGAGACTGTTCATCAAACTCTGATAATGTCGCTAAGGGGGTCTGAAATGTTGCTAAACCTAGACACAAAGTCGTGAAGTTGACAACACTGGCTACATAGGCTTCAATTGTAAGTGCACCAAGCTCTGAGCCTGACTCCTCCAGCGACATTCATTCATGTGAATAAGGACAGTGGGTTTCCAGGACCAGGGTTGAAGACCTCTGCCCTAATGTTTTTCCCAGTTCTGTGTTGGATATTGTCTATGTACATGTTTGTACATACACCTTTAATAATCTCTTACCTTCCTATACCCCAGATACATAATTGCTTTCTTAGCTAAAATGGCCGACCTACAAAACTATTCTATATTAGCTGAAATTATGATTATTTTTAATCGGTATAATATATGCTTTCCCGCCCAAAGATGACTTTTAACCTGTTGGGCATGCAGAAGTATAGAATCATGGGGATTGCATGCCAATAACAAGACCTGGGACCATTTGAAAACAGTGTGTTGTAAAGTAATTAACTGCGGTGGCCAGTCAGCACTTTGAGAATGTGCTATCCCTGCACGTTAGATTGATTTGAACAAGCACTTAATACATTGGTTTCTGATCTGAGGCACATGGCATGGTCCAGTGAATGAGGCCAAGAGATCGATTTTCCTGAGTGTGTGTTAGAGAGAGAGAGAGAGAGAGAGAGAGACCCCCAAACAGACTTGATGATTAGTTTCTGTTAAATCAAGTGTTTTATGAGGTTCCAGGAAATTAGAGGATCAGTCAACATCTCTATTCAATAGCAACTAGCAAATATAGCTTTGCCTTTTTGTTCAATTCAGCAAAGTCCTAAAAGTTGCTGTCTGTTACTGTATGACAATCTCCACCAATGTTAAATAGGAATGTATTCTACATAAATAATTAACAGAAGTTGTTCGTCATTTAAAATCTGTCTTCTATTTGTCGACAACCAAGACAAAGCCTTTTCTGAAACAATGAAAGGCATGTTAAATTGGAGGCGGTTTTTTACATTATGATATTAAAATTCTCTGATATAATTTGAATGAATTTGTCCATTGGGGTAGTTTCAGAAGCCTAATGGAAGCACTCTAATTAAGTGATTACATGAAGATATTTATTGGTAGCATTCATTGGTTGTTTATGCCATTGTGAGTAGGAATTTTATATTTAAGTGAGCAATGCAAGAATCATAGGATTGTGACTACAGTAAGCAAGAGCGTAATGGTAATGCTATGGTAATCGTAATACAATAAAGCTAAAACTGAATATACTACGTTATACTACAAAGCTAGTAGCAGACTTTTCATTAAATACAATGAATGATAGCAGCATAGGGGAGACCAAATGTACAGTATAATGCACAATACAAGACAATCTTTTCTTGACAACGGTTAACATAGTGCCAGTCCTGGCCTTACTAGGGTCCCATGCATAATTCTACTATGGAGCCCTTCCACCTGACCTGTTAAGCCTGATTTATACTTGTGTAAATGTCAAATGCGGCCCCGTAGGGCCTACGGATCCCGCACAGAGCTGCTCGGGCCCGTAGAGTCAACCACTGTGCCACGCCAACAATGATTGGTTGGATGGCTATAAGGGAGGTGTTTACCAGCCAGCAACAAGCAGTCTTGCGGATGAAACCCCATACGCCAGAGTGCTTTAGCAGCAATCATTATTTGTAGCCTACAATTACAAACAGCGGTCTTCTATAAATATATTACTATTCTTTATCGGCACAGATCCCCATGGTCAATATTGGTGTAATCGAGAAAGTTGATGGGAAGAAATATTTTTTATATGCTTATTTCAAATCTCAATTTAACCAGACATATTTTCCATATAGTGGGACTTTACATATTCAGTATACCATTTTAACAAGCAACCTCGTTCCAATATCCCGAATTCGAATGTAACAAACGGTTCATAAACATATTATTGGTTTAACTAGGTGATCTGCTGAAAAACACATTTTAAAAATTATGAAAAAAATCGTAATTGTTGATAGTCTATATGTACAATATCAGTGCCTGGCTGGCGGCCTCGTTTCTATTGGCCGTGCAGGTATTCGTCACAGCGTGCAATGCCCAACGTTCACATGGTTGAACTTTGGGAGCAGCGATGCAAGCTCCCCTCAGTGGCGCACAGTCCCTGCACCCGCACTTTGCAAAACCGCCATTGTGTGCCGCAAGCCATAGGAATTAATGGGTTTCAGAGCGCTGCTGTTGCTTTCTGTCTGAAAGAGCCTTTAGACTGGTCACAATAAAAAGACACTCTAAAACTCACCAATACTGGAAAGCAGGAGGGCCTTCAAAAGACTTGTGCCCAGGGGCTCCTGCCCTGCACAGCACATGGCAAATGCTGACTTGCTGACTACACAGGGCCAAAACTAAAAATTTTCAGGACAAACGCGCATCCGAGTCTCCGTGAAAGGCAACAATGATGTTCACTGACTGACTTAAAATATCATTTTCTCGTGAAACAAACATTTGGGTTTATTCCTTCTCCCATTCAAAGCATGTGAAAACGTGTAGTGTAGGTACTTATTTATAGTACAATTGTTAACAGGGTGTTTATTAAATCACTTGTAGCCTACAGTATTTGTTCCAGCCAATGCTCTAGCCAATATAGCAAATTCTAGGCTATTTCTCAATATGGGGGAGGCCAGGTGTCACTGGCAAGCTACAGTAGCCTAGCTCTTCATGTAAACCTAACGACACTATGCAGTGAGCGCATTGAGCATAGGGCCGCCAGGCAGTTAACATATAAAGACATCATTTTAGTTTTAATTATGTGGGTGCTGGAAACTGTAATATATGGAAGTCCATAGAGGACTAAATTCAAATGAAAATGCAATCCCAAAATTGCATTTTCATTTTCAAAATATACCCCGCATTTTAGTGGACACAATTAA
>JAODTR010042057.1:0-19591 GCA_025399935.1 Amblyopsis rosae | reverse complement strand
CCTTGCTGAAGCTGCTGCCCCCGCGACCCGACTCCGGATAAGCGGGAGAAGATGGATGGATGGATGGATGGATGGATCTGCTTTGTATGGATTATGCTGCTATACTATTATGTTGTATTGTTATATATAAATTTTTTATTACTATATATTATATCTATTTATGTTACACTGCAGAGGATGTACATAAATCTTGTTGTGCAATGTTGTAAAATGACAATACAATCTAATCTATCATGGATGCTGGTACACCAGCAAACAGCATGGGATGCTGCTTCCAGCATGCAAAACATACCTTATGCTGGTGACAGGGCATGCTTTCTCCATACTATAAAATCTCCTCATAGTTAATATGGTAACACCCCTATCAGTATATAACCGTCCATAGCCATCTACCTAAAAGCTTAATAACCCAATCTGTAAACCTAGCTTTTGATAACTGGTAGGCTACCGGAAACACAACTCAAGTCATCTAGGTTGTCTATGACATTCAGCAGCATATCAAGAGCGTGACATGCACAACAACACCTACATTAGATTAATGTAGGCTACAATTGTTCAGTTAAAAGTTAGCTGTTTAGAAATGTCATACCAAACTAGACTGTTGTGTTGACTTACACAACCTAAGCCATTGATAAAGACTGACATGTACGGGTGGTTTCATATCAATAATTCATCCCCTGCTGAAAACTGGTTGCCGTCCGCTGAGGCAGCTGCTTTTTCTGGCTCAGTGATCAGTAATATTGTGCAAAAACATCAAACTTTTGCCTGATATTAGCAAAGATATAGCTTTGTTTAACTTTAAAGTTCCTTGTTTAACCGAATAAACACTAACTGTGTTACATTGGTCAAAATGCTTGCAGTATAGCTATTCTGCCTCAAAATCCTATGGTAGCAGGCAAGTACAGCTGCAATGTTGTGCTATAGTACCTAGCCTTCATTCATGAAATAATGTGTGCTTGTGGATACACATGGCTGGTTATCCAAACGCACTCATGCATTTAACACCTATGCCTTCAGTGTGTTATGGTGAGGAGGCAGTAAACGCACGGCATAGTTGAATTCTCAGGAGTTTAATTCACAAACACGAGGAACAGAGGGCGGGGACACGTACACCGAACATAAGACAACGATGTGACAAACACAAAAAACAGAAAGACTAAATACAGGAAAACAAGCAAACACATGAGTTGACAGGGCAGAATACAGAACAGGTGAAAGCAATACACAATCAACACGAGGGCATTGACACATGGACTGGGAAACCAGGAAAAACACAAAGGAACCATGACAGAACCCCGCCTCCCCAAGGGGCGGATCCTAGATGACCCAAACGCAGGAGGGACATCTTGGGAGGGTGTCCCAGATGCCAACTAAGGCTAAACAAGTGTAGTTGATAGCCATCACTGCAACCCACAACTCTGCTACCTTATTTTGCACCCAATATGTCATGCAATACATAATACACAGCAATACTTAATAAAGTGAATGATAGAAACAGACTAATGAAAAGTCTAAGGCAATCATATCAAGGCCTATGCATGGAACAAATGTCAGGCCCTATAAATTAGCTAGCAGGCTAAGTTATACACACACATACACACAAAACAAAGAGTTCAGTTGGCGGCTCCTCCCCGCCAACTATGTCCAGTTCACCTTATAAGTCAGTCTGACTGTTTGCCATACCCAATTTGTCCTGGCGAAACTTCAGTAGGTGGATTCCAACCGGTTTGAGAAAAGGTTGTTGTTTTGTTTCTGATTTTTGTGAGGGAAGTCCGAGGCCACTACTCCCAATACATGAAACGGCAGAAATGCTCCTAGCAGGGCAGTGACGGAAGACTGAGGCAGCGACGTCATGACCTCCACAATCAACATTAGGGCACAAGGACTGGGGAAACTGTCTGGAACAATGGCACAGTGCTGTCCTACCTGAATCAATGTAGGCCTTACTACTTTATGACGCCACGGTTAGAAAAAACATTACGCAGTTTAACTGGGTATTGCATCACAGACATGTATCTTGAGTCTTTTCACTTTTTCTTTCCAGCACACCAGTTCATTGAGCTGTATATCCTCTCGGTTTCCCCAAAAGTTTTCAAAAGCACTTGTGTGTACGGCTGTGCTTTGGTGTCTCGCTGCTGCCTTGGTAAGACAACTTTTGCAAACCCAGTGTGGCTCCAAGCATCAAGTCAATCAGTTGCAAATAACAGGCATTCCCAGAAATAAAATATGCAGTGAGAGTCAAGAGTACCACTTGTAGTTACTATATTGAAAGTGGCAGACAAACCCTATTGCTCCCCAGTTGGCCAACATTTTCTCATGATGTCCAGCTTCTCTTGAAAATTCCTTCTTTAAAATAGCTTTGTGCTGCAACCAAATCAATCTTTTGTCCTCTGTCAGACAATGTGGGATTACAAATATTTGAACAGTGGCTCATTTTCATTAAAGCAAAAGTCTCTGAAAGCAGGTATTCTAAAAGCAGCTTTACTATGGGTCTATTTCAGTGCTATTCACTTAAAGTGGTATTTTTACTTAAGCTTGACACATACACTGTATAGATACATCAAGGATGTATCTATACAGTGTGTGTATCAAAATCTATTATTTATATTACATTTGAATTTAATAAAACCAAAAACATATCCCTTCAATGCCATGGGGTGCTCCCTCAGATTCCAAACATTGACAAGATATTGTTGTTTTCTGCGGTCAAGACTCTGTCAAACGAATTAAATGAGATTGAACCATTCACAGAAATTTGTTGTACAAATTAAATTAAAGGTCACACTGCCAAACATAATAACATTATACTGTATATATATTAATATTTTGAAGTAAAACAAATATATGCTCTGGAATAAAGGATTTGCTTTTTTATACTGCGCTGCAAATCTTCTTTCTTTTTTTGCAAATGTTAAAATATAAGAACATATTCCATGATTTTATGTGTCTTCACATATGAAATGCCACTTGGTGTTGTCTTTAAAGCATCTTGCCATCACCCCAGAATGCCAACAGACCCGTGTATTGAACTCTTTACGATGGGCCACAAGATCTTCAAACCCAGCTGCATGTAGACACCGATAATGTCTTTGCTGTTTGTGAGTGAAGCCTGCCACCAGATAGTTTGTTTGTAATGGCGGGAAATCACTTGAATTCAGCCTGAGCTCTATTCAAGCTCTGCACCTAGAACTATGTTTATGGCCCTTTAAAAAAAAAATAAGAGGGCACAGGATGGGTTGTAATCTAAATGGGAGCCAAATGCACCAGATAGATTGTGCAATTGTCCAAGAGTCCCATTACGTCTGCCGGTCATTACATGAGCTATATTCAGACCGAATGAGAGTCTGTCCCTGAAAGAGAAAATACCAGTGAACTTCAATAACACCCTTACATTGCACTCATACTATTAGCTATATTAACTTCTCTGCAATCTTGCCTGGAAATTGCTGAGGAGGTTTGAGGTGTGTGGCCTTTTTTCATTGTCATCCTCAAACCAACAAGCTAATCTCCATTATTACCTCCCACATTGGCCTGCTAGGTTCAGGTCATAGGTCCAGCTTCCTATATGAACGTGTCTACTTTTGTTTGTCCCTGGAGGGTTGAGCAAACGTGCCATTTTCCTGCGACTACTGGCTTCACATTAATAAAGCCCTGAGTGTGAAGGCTTTTATCTCTTTCATGTTAAAACCAGCGTTCACGGCCCTCTCACTTCCATCTGTATCAGAGCTGTCATCTTAAGAAAGACCTTCTGTTCTTCCTCCATTTATGTATTTCTCCACTAGAGGTGGAAGACTATCTTGAATATTTGGATGGATATTATACGGCTGGGTAGAAGAGTAAAGTTTCAGTTCATTGCTTAATGCTGCCATGGATTTATCTTAATTTTCTATTCTTTAAAAATCGTGTTACACTGCCATGTTATGGGCATGACTGCATACACATTTAGCAATCTGCTATTGAGGATTTCCTTTTGTCATTTCCATTTGCCATAAATGAACAGCTCATGCGATTTAAATGCCAATTTCAAAGCAGCTATGACACAAGCAGCTTTGTCAAGTTCTACTAGTTATATGGCAAGTCATCTTAGATTAATTTAGTTGAAATGTTCAAGAGCACAAAGTATTTGTCACCGATTCCGTACAGGTGGTCCATAGATTTCTCAAGGTCTTTTGTAAAGATTCAAATCATCAAAATAATAAGTTTACCTTATTTTTAAATATGAAACTCAGTGTCTATTCTCTTTAGCAATCCTATGTGCATGATTAGACACTCCATTCTATACGAATTAGCTAAATCATACTGCTAAATCATACTGCTGATATTACCTAACTCTTTTACACTCTGAAGCTGCCATCAACAAACTCCGCTCAATGGTATGGAGTTTCTAAGTCTTGTTATCTTATATACTATATAAGCTAACACGACTCAGGACATCAAGGTAATGCGGCTCTCGTCTTTGTTTGGTGGAGCAATAGACAAGAAAACAGACGAGTCATCGCCTCTATGCCACCAGACTACTTTGTGGCTGTTAGGTTAAAGACTGTTTTGCTGCACGGGGCTTACCGACAGATTTACTGAGCCACAGACACACTATAAATATACAATAATGAAAGTCATGAAATATTTATTAACAGTTTCTTCCTCTATCTCTTCCCAGACAGGTTGGGAGTCCTTCTTTGTAAAGACGTGAAATAGGAGTCTGGGTAGGTCACTGGATTACATTACTGTAATGATTGCAAGTTATTTCCCTCACTTTTACTAGCTGTGCTCACAATCACATAAATCAGCCTGGGCCGAATGGTCACACCAGGCTCAGTCTGGGGAATTAGATTGGGATTTAGCAAACTCCCAGTTAGCAGAAGTTGCATGGTAATAGCACCATATCATATGTAGGCCATACAGTAGCAATTGGAAAGCCAATTACACACTCTTTGCACACTGTTGAAATGCACAAATATACAGCACACACACACGCCACTGTGTGTGAGTGTGCACGTGCAAGTGCAAAGGCAGAATTGCTTGTTTGTCATTTGTATGTGTATTGGTGTGTGTAAGAGAATATGCTAAGTCCTAATATCACATCATCACCGTATGCCTGAATGTGTGCAGCATTTGATGTAGTCAACAGCATAGATTTTCAAATCAAAACACAGTAGTGTTCCAGTCAAGACCTAGTCGTAATTACATTGAGACATAGTACACTTCTAAAGTGAACTGAACAACTGACCATTCCAAATGCTATGTCATGTTATTGTCACCAAAACAACAGTTAGAATGTTCGAGTCAATATTTAGCTCCAAAGTGGACATGGTAGAGGTCTGGGTGTTGGACTCCCAACCAGAAGGTTGTGGGTTTGAGTCCCAGAGGTGACCTACCTGTAAACACCCTTGAGAAAGATGCCTAAAGCCCCTTCCTGTGTAATTGTACTTGTTGTAAGTTGCTTTGGATGGAAGCATCTGCTAAATGACCTAACTAGCCCCAAACAACATGTTATGTTTGGAATATTATATTAAGAATAAGTGTATCATTATGCAGACACCAAAGCAATTTACAGTGAGTACCGTTACAAGGAGAAGATAGGGGTTAGGCATTTCACAGGTGGGCCATCTCATGCCCTTTGAGGAAGGACTTGAACACCTAGACCAGACCATTAGACTATCCTACCACAGAATATAATGTGTGTCTGCTATCAGGGTGAGTAGCTCTGATTATTACAGAAATGTCTAAGTATTTCAATAACACACACGTGCATGTACACACGCACACACACACACACACATGCACGCACACACACACACACACACACACAAATAACGCAAATCTTTTCAACACCTCTTTCACTAGAAAATAAACCAATTGGAATCTGAATAAAATTAATAAACCAGACTAAACTGATTAGGGACCAGCATTCAATTTGACTGTCTGCCAAACCTGTAAAGAACACTCTAAATGGTGATTATATACAGCAGTATTTTTCTCTGTGAATGCTGTAAATTCTGTCACTGACGGAGCTAGGGAAGAGATCTGGAGTGGATGAGGCTGCATGCGTTGCTCATGACATCCTGTAGTTTTACATTCAAGGTTCATTCCATTATCTCCTCAGGGAAACCCTGCACGTTTTGAACAGTTCGACAACACATTACGCTCCTCTGCAGCTTCTACATAATAAAGGCTCTGCAATAGGATGGCAAACAACAAGAGCCCCAGGATAGGTTGTGAAGGCGGTGTACATTATTCATCTACAGTATGGAATGTTTATACACAATTAATTATATAGTGACTTCAGCTACTGTAGATATTCTGTGCTAAAACTTATATAAACTATATTGCAATAGGAAGAGAAAAGGTGAGAGAGATATACAAGCTATACATCTGAAATAATCTTACAGAGATAACGCAACATAACAAAATGTTAATGTATACAACTATTACACTATTACTGTATATCATATAAAAGTGTAATAGCGTAGTTATGGTATATATTTATATCCTGCTTAAATTCTGTTAACAAGGATACCAGCAAGCACCTGCGGAATGCCTGCACTGATATCAATCAAATTATGGAAATGCTTATTTGTGTTTTATCACAACCTCTGTGTTAAAAAAATATCCAAATAGCATGTCATCTGGTTGCTTAGCAACCATATTATCTATTATTTTAATTATACAGATGCTGATGGCAATCATATATCTTATAATTTCTTTATAAATGTTACAATATATAAAACAATACTGACCTTTCTGAACTGACTGAACTTCCTCATTCCATTTAGTTTTTATAACATTTATTATATGTAATGCTTCTATTTCTTTTTAATGTTTCTAATTAATGTGTCTAAATACATTGGTAAAATCTGATGTTAATTTTAATTTACATTTGTTAATTTACTGCATTTAGCAAGCAATTTCAGCCAGATATTGTATCGAAAAAACATTATGTTAAAATAGCAGCATATCGGGGCTAATTTAGCTATACATTTACATATTATTTAGTAGAAATGTTTTACATTTACTATAAATTACAGCATTCATTATCTATTACTGTAACATAAAATTTGAACCTCGACATATCCTAAAAAGTTCTTAATCTTTTAGATATGATTTATCATTTTTAAGACAGAAGATAAAGGATTGTTATAGAAAATGTATTAGTATCATAGACATGGAGTATCTTAAAGGTATAGTCAGCTATTGCAAGTTAATTTGTAATATAATACACATTTTGTCAAATTTACCAAATATCTCGTCGCATTTCGCTAGTTTGCCGTTCTCTGTGTGTGTTGAAAAAAATGATCTGATACTTCTACACAGCCCTGGCTCGCAAAATGGAATATAAACTGCTTATGTCTACAAAGCCGTAGTACTTTGCTTTAGAATGTGTTTCAATGTGTGGATATTATTAGCAAGCGTTCTCGAAAATTACTAACTCTGCCTTTAAGTATCGATGTGGATTATGATGCAACGTGTAATGTCTATTTCATGTGTGCAATGTGGTCTTGTCTTGGAGACTGGAACTAGAATTAGGTGTTATAGACAAACACATAGAATTTGTTGGGTAAATGAGGTCATTCTAATGTAGCCACACCATACACTCTCTCCCCCAGCTAGTCTAACTTCCTCCTGGAAAAGAGAGACCCACATACTAATGTGCTTTCTATTGATTCAGAGTTTCCATCTCTTCTTTATCACTGTGCATCCTCAGGAGGAAGGCAATAGGGTTCTCCAAGACCCAGTCATCCTCCAGCCACCTCAACCCTACACCCTTCCCACAAGGGAGGCCACTGTATGAATACCAGAGACCGACACATAACATATTTATGAAAACTGCCCGAGGGGAAGACTCATTCAGAATACTGATAACGTCACTTTTTCCCTCGGAATTCTCCATCTTTAACACGCCTTGTCTACTGATCGTTCCACTTTTCCATCGCGATTTTCACCATCTCATGTCCTCATTTTGTCTCACAGCCGGCAATGACACAGGTGTGGAACTGCGTCATGTCTTCCACAGTACGACTACATGTTATTGGCTCTGTTTATTCATATTTTACACTGCAAAAAATGCCCTATCAAATACAAGTGCAAATATATTAGTTAAGAGCCTGCTTATGCTTAAAACAAGCAAATTCAGTTGATAAGATTTCTTAAATTAAGTGCAGATTTACTTAATTTAAGTCACTAGATTGATTGAAGATAGTCCAACTAGATTTTAAATCTAAAAACAAGATTATCACACTAAATTAGTTTTTGCAGTATGTTCCCATTGAGGCCAATGCTAGACATCCAAATTAACTACTGATAACAAAGGAGACATGGCCTCATCGTATGATGTTAGTATACTATTGTTATATAGTTTATAGTATTTTAAGTGATATTTGTCAGTTCCACTAGTGATAACCACGCCTGCTACAATAGACAAGTATCTGTTCCAGTGGCCATTGTCTTCAGTAGAAGTTCTAAGCATGTATCTAAAAAGTTGAAACTACTAATATCATATTTTCCAATGCTAACCATGAATCTGATTGGAGTATTTACATTGTATTTGCTGAAAAACATTGTGCATAAGAACAGAGGGACCAGAAGCCTCAGGAATAGAGGTAGACAGACAGGTAGGCAGACAGACATGCGCGCCACAATATAGACCAGTAGAGACAGACATATAGACTGAAAGATAAACATGACAGACTGACAGCATATGGCTTCTGTTTTTGTACCATATGTGCTGAGATTTATGTGAAGCTCCCAAGATTCACACAGAATTCACACAGACACACAGGCACACTCAGGATGTAATTATCTCTCTCTCTCTCTCTCTCTCTCTCTCTCTCTCTCTCTCTCAAACACACACACACACACACACACACATCTAGACAGAATCCAAACAAGAGCAAAATGGAATCTGGATTTACAGTAAATGTCACACACACACTAGACATCTTAACACTCAGCCTCATGCTCTATTAGTTGGTTGGTGATCTGGATCCAGAGCACCATTTAAAAGCAGAAGTAAGTAGAGCAAAATATATTACCATTGCGCGCTTTACAGTATACAGTATTATAGTAGTATACTGTATGTAGAATATTTGTTTTGGGAATTATTTGATAAAGAAAAATAATGCTGAATGCGCGCACACCTACACACACACACACACACACCCACTTCTAAACCCTCTTAGTTAATTAGAAATATTTTCACTATGATTATAGTTTTTTTCTTTCCCCATGTACTTAAAGTAGAGCTTCAATGAACTCAAGAATCTAACAGCGGCAGTAAAAAGTGAATACAGTACAGCACAGCACATTGGTACCACCAGGTGCAGCATGCAGGTGATTACTTAGAACAGTTGAAGCTTTTTGTCAAGGCATGTTTAAAAAATAAAATTATAGGAGGGTACCAACATATAAAATAAACAATATTATTGTACTTATTTTATTTGATTCAATGGCATGCAAAATACTTCATAAACATTAAAAGAAATTTAAAGAACTGTAAAATAATAAATAAGATAAGAAAAATTAAATAAACTACACTTCATACCCAAAATGTCATACAATATTAATTGAATAATTTGATAATATAATTACAACTGAAGATTGTGCCCTTACTTAAAGGCAGGGTTAATCATTCTTGCTAACTGCGAGCTCAAATCAAAACAGCGGTCCTCCGCTGCGCTGCCTATCACATAGAAATGCATTGTGAAGCAAAGCGTAGTGCTATGGCTTTGTTGGTATGAGCAATGTTCGCTAATTTGTTTATGTTACTATTTACGGAGCCTGGGTTGTGTAGAAGTATCGGACAATTTCTTCAACACGCGCAAAGAACAGTAAGCTAGCGAAATGCGAGGAGATATTTGTTGAATTTGACAATTAGCTTACATTTAGCTTGCAATAGCTGACTATACTATATTAATCATGTTTACTATTATCAGCATCCATAAACAGCTATTATTAAGTACATTAACGTTTATCTTGAATGTTGTGTTGAGCACAGGATGTCAAACACAGGTGTGTTTTGTGTATGTGTGCGTGTGTGTGTGTGTGTGTGTGCGTGTGTGTGTGTGTGTGTGTGTGTGTGTGTGTGTGTGCGTGTGTGTATGTGTGTTAGCACGTGTAGGGCAGTTTGCCACTGAGAGCTGTTAGAGAGCTGCTGATACAACTCATCTAACAGCATATGCCTCTACGGCCCCATTTAGATGATTGATTCCAGACACTTCCTCTAGCTTAGCTATACATTAGTGATGAATAGTGGTGTGATTGAAGCAAATTTCTTCTGTGGAAGCAAGCAAACAATCAGCTGAATCTGTAGGTAATGAGCAGCACCTGTGTTCCAGTGGTCTTTTCCATCAAAGGTATGAAAAACAATATAGTACAATATATAAAGTACAATACAGCTCTCAAAACAAAATTACCCAGGGAAATACACTGGCACTGGGTAGAGTGACTCGAGGTTATAAAAACAATATAAGTTCAATGTTGCAGGGAAGATATCACAGCGAGAAGTGTCGAATGTTATTTGTTTGTGGTTACAGAAAGTTACTCTCTACGGCTTTAATCCAATGAGTCACAATGAAGTGTTTGTTTATATCTTCTGCTGTTGAACATTAAGGGTGTTGGCATGGAAATACTCCAGCGACAAATAGTATATGTATAAATTAGACATTTGGAATGTTATTCTTTCCATTGATTTGCAATTTATTTTATTTTATAGCATTTATATCTGCAGTCCAGATGTTTTCCCTTCACTAAATGAATCATGGACTCATAATCGTTTTCACAATTTACAATATAACATATTTATGTTATTATTTTCCATGAAGTAAATGTTATAAGCACACTTGCGTTTCAAGCCTGTCCTGTTCTTTTTGAAAGCTTTGATTTCTCTCCAAAGAAAAGTCCTGCATTGCACATTTGTGTGTGGCAAATCATTGTGATTCACCGTGGCAATCATTCCTTTGGTAAATATATTTTGATAGACTGCACTCTCATTGAAAAGGCTATTGACTTTTTTTGTTTATTTTGATATTGGAAATACTGCATGTCATGTAGAATATTGCATATTTCTTGGACAGATATGGTTTAATAAGGTGTCTGAACAAATGGCTATGGGAATACTGTACACTTGAATGTGTTTTTTATTGTAACGTTGCATGCTGAACAAAGCCCTAAGGGTGGAATGAGATAAATCTCCTGTTGTCGAGGTCACAGAACAGTGTTTTCTGATTTGACATTAAATCCCCACGGAATGCATCTTGTTACCTGGACTGTCGACGAAATTGCTTTCGTCAAAACAAGTTATAGCTACGAGCACAAAGGACAAAATATACACATCTTATTTCTGTGAATATTGCCTATATGCGCAGACAGATGGACAGTGGCCTTGGAGGGACCCCTCTGTGCCTGTGGTGACAGAGACTTACAGTTGCAGGGTGACAATTGGTCATTAACTCAGCCTGCACTACCGCTATGGGAGCCATCGACCCTCCATGGCTATCCATCATATAACAAGTAAACCTCGTGAACCAGAAGTTTCTTTCCATTTCACCCAGAGTCTTGGGAGAACCGAGAGACATAGAGAGCATGTCTAGGTAACCTGACCCACACACACATGCACATCTCCCTGCAAAACAGCATCTTTTGCTTCTCTGTTCCTATATTTTACAATTTAAGGAGAAAGGCCAGTAAGAGATTACCTGAGGGGCTATTAGAGCCACAACAGAACAGACCATGTACATCAGTAGGTGACATTGGAAGGTGTGTGCTCCATCATAAGCCTGTAGTTTTTTTGTTGTTATTGTTATCAGCAAGGCAAGTTGTCACAACTTGAGCCAAAGAGGGTACTGCAATTATTCTTAACAATAATTGTATTATTTAGTAAACTGCATTCTTTTCAAATATTGTTTTTCTTTGTCTGTGTGCTTTGCTGTGCACATGATTAATTGACAGATACACAGTAGTGACAATGTTATGGTATAACTGCACATATTAACCTCTTTAATGAGCACGTTTCATAAAACTTTGACTCAGGACTTCACTATCAGATCCACACTCAGGCATACTACATCATTGTAGACCATGTTGTAGAATCACTGTTATGTTAAATAAAATATATATTCCTATTTTGAATTATACATTAAAATATACTTGAAACTATATATATATATACTGAAACTATATATATATATATATATATATACTGAAACTATACAAAGAATATATTCTACTAACAGAGACAGAGACTATCTTTGTAGATACAAAAGCAATTGTGTGAGTTGCCGGTCCATGTCTTACGTCACTGAGGGTTTATTATTACAAATAGAAAAGAAATCTATACATAATAGCTGTGTAATTGATATTGGTTTATGAGTATAGTATAACATGCAATGTCTTCAAATTCCAAGAAAGGACGGTTACAACTGTAAATTATCTCAAGATAAAATCTCTTTTGGAGGAGAAATTGTCTAATGATGTTTATGAAAATGCTGTCTTTAGTTTCTCTCATGACACATATTATTTGTGCCATCTGTCTCAGCACTTGAGCGGTTTGCTCTTCATGCCACGTCAAGCGACTGAAACATGATCATCATTAATCAGCATCTGTTTGACGTGTTTCTTAATATCAGGATCAGATCCAAAAACACTGAAGGGCTGAATGGGCAGAAAACATAAGAAATAATATAAACTCCGTATTGGCAAAAACGCACATACATTAGGTCGATTTGCTTAACTTGCTGAAATATTCTTCCTCAAACTAATTCAGGAGAGGAAATGGTTATTCTGCAGTATCCCCAATTACAGTACAATGAAATAGCATACATCATTCTGGAACAACAGTAGTCTACAGCAGTAATCTGAGAGAATGGAGCTTCTATAATTACTGTCAATAAGTACTCATCGTTCAAACAGATATACTGTAATTTTAGCACTTTTTTCCCTTCTCACACAGCATCTCAGCTGCATTCAGACGAATTTAGCTACGCTAATCTCACAGAGCACCCCTTCTTCAGTTCCTGTACTAAAATTCACATTCTCTCTGTTGCTCACACGGCTTTTAACTCTCAATCCTGTCTGTCTCCATGAAAGCAGCTGCCGCTCTTCGCTTTGCCTTGCTGTTGTGTTGCTGTGAGACAAACCGCTATCATCCCACACAGGTTATCGGAGGGAGAGGCGAAGAGAGAAACTCCAATTAAAATCCCAGAGATGTTTTTATCCACAGAATCTTGTTGTCTATAGCTCTAGAGAACACATTTATATCTACCTTCTGACAACACACAACTCCCACCAAACCACAAAGCAAAACACAGAGTTCCTGCATATTTTTCATATGATAAATATTTTGCACCTGCCAATTTATGCCTGGTGCCAACACAGTTAAATAATGACTTTCTGTGCGCAGGTTAGAGTTGTTGTTATTGTTGTTGTTTGTTGTGAAGCTGAAATAACAGCAACAATAACATGCAGTTACTGAAAGTTTGCCTCATCCTTCTTTTCTCTTTTCACACCATCCTTCAGTTAGATTTTTTGGCCAAATATACAATTGATACGACCTATAGTGTGAAATGAAATCCATCAGGCTAACACTGACAAACAATTCTGCTTCCTTTATCTGTGTATTGTTTTGACAAGTTTTAATATGAGATAATTAGTTAATAAATAATTAATTCAGACAGTTTTGCTGCTATAGAACAACGCACTGACACTGTTCACTCCGTCTTCAATGCTCTGTTGCTTTAAAATGTTTCTGTCATGTCCGCCTATACTCTCAAAGTGGCGGTGTTCTCATTCCAAACAATCCATTCTAGGTATGGGCACAGTGTCTGGACCCAGCGAACCCACTCGAACTCTCCGCTCTGAAAATTAATATTCTGGTCTTTGAATTGTGTTAATCAAATTCTCCCAGCCGGTGAAATGAGAAAAAGATAGTATTCATGTATGACTCACTCTTGGTGTTGACTAAGATATTGTGAAGCCAGAGTTTAGGACTTTTATTTTGAAAAAGGGAGAGGGGATTGAGGGGGGAAGCGGAAGGAAGTAGGAGAGAGAGAGGCGCGAAGTAAGAGAGGGAAGCCTGATTGTTTTCTGGAGGACTGTTGTTAAAATAAATATTTTCTGGAACCTGGATTCGTATGTTCTGTCTTACTCTTAAGGCATATGCCCATACCCACGGCCTTACAATATGTTCAAATATGTATCACCTTCATTTAATTTCATGATCTCCTCCTTTCTTTCTAGTCCTATATCTAGCCATCAACTCAACTATTAAATGTAAAAAGGAGAGGACATAAAAATGGAAACATTTGATATTTTAATGTAAAATAAGATGAGATGATAATTGATCAGCACTGCAGCTTGAAGATTTTTATTTGGCCCACATTATTTGCCGTGTGCTGACTTGGGTCGTTTCTCTGTTAGTTCTTTTTTTTTATAACCCAAGATCCCAATGTATTGAATTAATTTCCCCCCCATTCTGTTACTGTTGAATATGAGATATACTGGCCGTGTTCCATAGCCTCTATTTCCATCTATATCCCCTTATCTCCTGCTCTCTATCACCCTGGTCTTTTCTTGCACCACCCCTCTTCGTCTGTTATTCAGATGGAGGCAGGGGGCGACAGAGTGTGGAAACGTTGCCTTGCCCGAGCCATTTCCCCGTAACCCAGTAATAGCCTTACTTTGAAAGCCCTCGGACCAGCAGAACCGAGCCAGGAGAAGGGATTAGAGCTTTTTGGGCTCCTAGGCAAGGATGGGCGGTCATGTGACGAGAAGAGCCAGGCATTTGCAGGTTCTCATCAATGGATTCCAGTCTCCTGTGGAAGGTGTACTCAGCGGTGAAATCAGGCGAAGACTTTGGATAAATGTCTGGCGCATGCTTGTCCAGCACTCTGTAAGGGGGTTGGAGGTGAAACCTATATTAATGTTTGTCCTCAAGATACATTATTCAATATCAATAGGCCTTTGTGTAAAATTGATGTGCCCACATCTTTGTACTAACATTTAAGATAACTATGTGTTTGCTAGGCGCTGTTTTGTATAGTATTTTTATACACAGTATATAGTATAACAGATTTGATTCTTGTGATGACATGTTACTGTGTAATATACATATGTTTTTTTCTATCGCTAACAACCACTTACCTATACTGAAGATACTTTTTCAAAGCGCTTAATACAGCAACACACCTACCTCACACAATTAGCCAAATCCTACATTTTCTTGTCAAAAACAAAATATTATATACTAACTACATTTCAAAATGCAAAAAAACATTATCGAGATACACTAACTATCAAAACACTGCAATCCTGACTCAACATCACATAATTCTGTCAAAACTTCAGCACACATTTTCTCTCCAAGATAAACAATCAATCATAGCACAATGACTCCCTAAATACTAAAAGCTGATGGCAATAGCCATTACAAAAACTGCATTACTTTTCATGTTTCAGATTTACCTGCATATAGACATTGTCCATTTTAATTTGTATTTATTGTTTGTAAATCAGTTCCCTTTTACTGTAAACCACACTAACTTGAGGTGTGCATTTTCTAAATTATTTTTGCTTGATGTGTGCCTTTGTTATACAATTTTTTGCTTGATGTGTGCATTTTGAAAACAAACTATGTAAAAGTGAATGAGTAGACACAAAAAGAGACCGCATTGCAGAAGTAAAAGCTTTTTTAGCAACATAAAATTGCAGCCAGTGATCAACAAATAATCTAACCTAAGTGGCTTTTGGTTCAAAATACCACTTTTAGTGAGACAAAAGAAAAGGAACAGAAGCGTAAGAAACAAATGCACAGTTCTGTTCTACAGTAATCTATACAATCTTCTAGCCTGGCTCCGCCCACCTATTGCTCTCAGATCAATTTGTATTCGCTGAGATTACAGTATAGTCTAGAAACCCTGTTCGCATTAGTGTTCGCATATGGGTGTGTACCCTGGCCTGCAGTGCCTGGCGGTTTAGCTGGGGGGAGCTGGTCCATTTAGTCACCTGCACAGTGTCTGTGTTCGGTGATAAGCTCCTGGTGCCACATCCTTGGGGGTCTGGGGTATGTTGGTGTCTAGGCTCGTTCTGTCAATATCTTCGGGTTTCCATTCTCTGACTGAGATTGAGGTGGCTGGGGAGCGGGTCTGGGGTCCCTGGTGGTTTGTTTTGGGGATGGCGTGAATGGGACTCCCGATGTTTGTTTGTGATTGGAGGGTTGGGATGATGAGTGTAACATGAGTAGTGATATTACTTTTGGTTTATTTTTTATTTTATTTTTTATATTGTATTGTTTTTTTACTCATTTTATATTGTTTTTAATGATGTAATGTGAAGCACTTTGTGTTACATGAATTTGTATGAAAAGTGCTATATAAATAAAGATGGATTGGATTGGATAGCGTTTTCACAGCCACCTGCTGGCGGACCAATCAGGGTGAGTTAGTGAGATGACGTTGAAGTCAAGTGTGTTTCTAAATGTTGGTAGAGCTAGACGAGGCAATAAAAACATATGTAGAAACCGCGATTGGTTAAGGTTGTGAAATAATTTCAAAATTACTGTAACCAGAGGTCTACTGGTAGGAGACTGAACACCTCCCAGTGGAGCATGGCCGCATTCACAAAGTGAATATTGTGTCTGGTAACCAGGATACAATCTTCAGCAAGACTGTATGCTCTCCTTGGAACACCACCAAGCATTCTTACTCCTCTCACCCTATCTCCTTCTCCCTTTTTCTGGCCCAACTACCCCTCTCCCTTCTCCAGACACTATTATTTATTTATCTTTTTAAGAAATATGTTCTGTGTCCACACTAGATAAACTCAATCTATTTTACTGCTTTGTATTTGTCTATTTGTGTCACGGCTTAATGGCCCTGCCATGCTTTCTGGGGTTTCCCTTCACTCCCTTGTCTTGTCATTACACACACCTGGTGCCCATTCCCCTAATTAGGCAGAGTATATGTAACCTCCTGTTTCTCCCTGTCTTGGTCGGTTATTATTTCCTGTACTGGTGAGTGTGTTTGCTTTTTTCATTAAGCTCAAGATTGTTATACTCCCAACCTGCGTTTGGTTTCTGCCACCCCCACTCATTTTGTGACAATTTGATTGAAAGTATTACACCTGGCCATGTCTTTGATTGAGATTAGATTTAGCAGTGATTTATATATTGTACACAAATAACAATAAATCAAGCTCAGTGATATGTTCATTCAGAAATGCTTATCAGCTGTTTAAATATAATATAATATCTGCTGTTGTTGCAGAAGTAGAGGCTTTACACAGTTTTTAACATTAGGTCTTAATTTCTGACAATGTTCCATCATGTTTTTATTGGGTAATCTTGTTTGTAAAGAAAATTTGAGCGTTTTATAAATGTGTTAATTGACTGCATATTGTGTGGAAACAACATAAATTGTGTTAATGGAATGGCCAGGAACTGATGGATGTTGGCACAATTGTGTTTAGAGTTTTGGAAATATGACTACAGATTACACAAATGGATGTTAGCTTTAGGAAAGAAAAACTGTAATTCACTTTAAAAACGTTCAATATCACCAAAATGACACTAAACTTAACTTTAGTTACAGCTCATGCACACAAACCTGTTTTAAGAATAATTAGCAAGCATCGACTGTAAAATGTGATGAAAATCCCATATATGGGGAAAGGACTACATTTAAAATCACAAATATATTGTTGCTTATGGAAAATTTTACATTTTCATTTCAGGTTTTTGTTCGATATTTATTTGTCTCAAGTATCAATCAGTATCATTTAATCTAATTGATACTGTATGAAGATAGTGAGACAAATGTGTCGACATTAAAAAACATATTTGCTAAAAGTTTTTCCTGAAACACATTTATATACATGAAGTAGGAGGTGTGTAATGCATCTAGAATGCATGTGTTGCACCAATAAGTCACAAAATACAAAATCAGATACTCAGATATCAGTACTCCGCAAGCCACTTCATGACTTTAAGTTAATGGCCTTTACTCATTATTGAGCCACCGGGAAATTCATAACAGTAGAGGGCAGCAAGAGTGTGGCGTCCACCAACCAGGTTTAATGCCAGTATATGGCCAGCACCTCAATCTAAAGCAATATCAGGAGTCCTAAACTAATATTCATGCTTTTACCATCCTAACTTTCTGCAGTTGTACGACATGACCCCTGTTTGGCTACGAGTTCCAGACAGAGTAGGATATTTAGGAAATTGATCGACTTTATCCATCAACAAATTGCACCATTTTACAAACGTTCTCGTAAGATGCACTCAAATACTAAACTCTGTTGACCCCTGAAAAATACATTCATTATTTAAATGACTGATAGATAAACACACCCACTCATACATCTCACTATGATGGCCCAATTACAGTAATGTGTTTTAGTATAATGTGCTGCCCTTGCAATATTGTGGACAAGGGCAATACAACATGCTCACTCAAACAAAACATCTGGCCTAACTATAAGGTCAGGTCTCGAAAAAGGCCAAAAACATTTTTAAAACATTTTTGTGTAATCTTTGGTCACTATATCCTAGTTTTATGCAAGACTTGCCAGCAATATGTACTGTATGTGTACGATAAATATGGAAATTTCCTGTGCAAAACTGGTGACTTTACTCTAAAACACCTCTCAGATATGTCTAATTTGTTGAATAAAGAGAAGAGATTATTATTATTATTATTAACAATCCTGATGAAGTCTGATGTGTTTCGATGAATCTATGAAGGACCAAAAGCAGCCTTTTCATATATATATATATATATATATATATATATATATATATAATTAATTATTTGTAATGAACATCTCTGGCCTAGAAAGTTCCTGATTTCAAGAGGT
This sequence comes from Amblyopsis rosae, assembly GCA_025399935.1. Lineage (NCBI taxonomy): Eukaryota > Metazoa > Chordata > Actinopteri > Percopsiformes > Amblyopsidae > Amblyopsis > Amblyopsis rosae. The sequence goes on along the minus strand of JAODTR010042057.1, from coordinate 748 downwards.
ATACTATTTAAAATGTAGTTGAACAAGTATTTTAAAAATGCCTTAATGTTGTTTAAAGTGTAAGCATAAATATGAGTGTGTGTAGTAATGACATTTTGTTTTTCACAAAATAGTTTATGTGTGTGTGTGTGTGTGTATGTATCTCATTGAACAGAGAGATTATATATTATTTATCAAAGCGGTCTTGTGTGACAAAGACATAGCATCTCGGCTTTATACAATTCTTCTAATTTACTGTATCTTCTGTATGTCCTTTGTTTGGCTAGGCCAATATGACATTACTACTACTATGCCACGTCATTGAAAAAAATGTTTTTAGGTGTGCAAAAAATCAAACAAAGCTTAACTATAAAATTGATCCAAGATAACCACTTATTTGACATAACACAAGCCTTCCCCACCACCACTGAAGCTGGGATGTCACTAAGCGCATCATATTTTAATACTGATGATACACTTGTTGATATTGTGTACATGACTGGCTTCTGCCATATTCAATCAAATATAAGTGACTACACAATGTGTACTAAGAACTGTAGTGTCCACACTCTATGTCAATACAAATTAGCTATAGCCTTTGCCAATACAGGTAATGTGTAATGTCTAGGAAAGTGGCTTCACAGTGTAGACAACAGCTCCTATGCTGACTAATGAATACAGTGGGCTAATGTAAGAGAGTATATAACTGCGGTTTTCGTCTCAAAAGTAATCTGACAGCTATTAATTAGTATCAAAAAAGATATTAATT
>JAODTR010042046.1:0-19592 GCA_025399935.1 Amblyopsis rosae | reverse complement strand
GACAACACAGCCCTCAGGTTCATGGGGGCACCCAAACCTCTCCACCACGATAAGGTGATGGTTCCCGGAGAGGTAACCCAAACATAAAAGGGAATAAACAATATATATGTATATGTAAATACATGACAAAGCAAAATAATCTCCATTACCCTGCTAAAGTATTTAGTGAGCCACACTTTGTGAGCACTGGGCCACACTGCATGTCAGCCCAGGTGTTATCCCAGCTGAAGATTGTGTCCCACAGGAGGTGAGCTTGCTTAAGGGCCGTCTGGCCAACGGGCAGGTGACAGTAGAGGTGGATGCAGCGCAGGGCCCCGACCTGGGGGCCATCATGGCTGAGCTGAGGGTCCAGTATGAAGGGATCGCCCGCAAGAACAAAGAGGATGCTGAGACCTGGTACCTTAAGAAGGTTAGTGCAACAAGCTGATATTTGATTTGCACACTCCTCCATTGTGTTAAATGTGAAATATGCTATGTTATTTTAACACAAATCCACATCAAACAACTATTGTCTATGTAAAGTTATAGTTGAGAAATTGTGTCCTGAGCAATGACACCACACCCTCTCTGTGTGTGTTGTAAATCAAGCTCCTCCGTTCTTTGTTTTTATATCCGGGCCGGCCACGTGTGCATGTTAGTGTGTGTGTGCGCGCACGACTGTGCTTGTAAGCATTTGTTTGGTCTTAGATGCTGTGGCTCTAGTATGACATCTAGTGGCAGAAAGTCATATTGAAGCACTTAAAAAAAAAACACGGAACCCCAAATGAGAAGCCAAGCCTACGGTCTATGTATTGAAACACAATTAAAATACAGCTGGCTGAAGGCGGAGGGGAGTAGAGAGGAATGCAAGCGGGTGCACTCAGGTGTGAGAGGGACGTGCATGTTTTGAGTTTCAAATTAAAAACAGCAGTGTCTTCGTGTATTTGCAGCATTTACAAGAGGTGTGGCTTTGTCAATGGTGTCTAGGCTAAACGCATTACTTCCTGATATTTGTGGAACACAAATTTCTTGGGAAGACAATACTTCTAGCAATTTTAAGTTAACATTTGATGATCAATCAGTTATCCCAGGCATCTTTAAAGTGATATTGAATTTTTGTTAAATACATGCCTCTCTAGCTTCCTCTCCTCAATTTGAATTCCTCATGCTGACATTGAGTCAAGATTAATCTATTGTTTTGGACCAGACTTGGAGCAGACCTGCCAACATTTTCATTGTTTCTCAAAAACAGCATGTCTGGTTCCAAATCTATTGGTAGTATCTGAACTCCTCATACGAGTAACTTCAGCTTGAGGACTTATTGAGGAATACGGAGGAAGCCAGAGAGTTGAAGGTTTTACAAAAGTTCAGTATTGTTTTAAGCTAATTCCCTGTGTGTGTGCGTGTGTGTGTGCGTGTGCGTGTGCGTGTGTCTGTGCGTGCATCACAGCTGGACGCAGTGCAGTCTGAGGTAAAGGAGAGTAATGAAGCTCTGCGTTGTGCCCAAGGAGAGCTGAATGAGAGACGCCGCTTCTTACAGGCACTGGAGGTGGAGCTGGACAGCTTGAGGAAACAGGTGCTTAAAACACTGTTACGCACGGCTCCCTGAGGAGGTAACGCACGCAACACCCTGCTACACAAAAAAACAAAACAAGGAATGGGCTCAAGGGGACACAGCACAACACTGGGGACGTAACAAACACACATAGGGTTACAGAGCACAGAGCCACACTGTAATTTCAAGAGCCCTGATCCAATTGCATATAACTTGACTGGTGACGACTCCTCAGTGTCTTGATGCTTTGCAAGCTGTTTAATGGCAGGGGTGCTGTCTTTTGTTAACAGCGCCCCTATAATTATCCCCAGGTCCTCACGAGATACAGTATGTGACATCATTTTCCATCTGACTAAATGTTCTGCTATTTAGAATTAGTCAGTTCATGGAAACAAATGCTAAAGCAGAGAAAAGAGTGGAGATTCACGGTGGCATGTTTGTTCAATGTGAGTAAGCCTACAACATTTTATTCCGCCTTTGGTCAGGTGTTGTAGGTCCTAAGTATGGCCATTATTGGTTACTACTACTACTATCAGAGATACAGTGTATCTTCATCCTTGTTTGAACAGTGATTAAACAGTAGACTATAGGCTAAAGCAGAGGTCTTCAACGGGGGGTCCAGGACCCTTAGAAAGTCCTCAGAGGTACTGCAAAATATTTGATCTCAAATTTATTTGCTTCCAAAAATGTAAGTGTCAGAGGATGTACATTCTTATAAATACAACATGTGCTATACATACATTCAAAATGTAATAATAATTAATTATTTATTTTAATGGTAAATGGTAAATACATTTTAATAATGACTTAATGAGTGGCCTATGTTTATACACTATAGGCCACCCTACATATTATTGTTGGCCCGGTCAACTAAATATGGTATATAGATAAATCTGCAACTTTTGGTCTAGTAAAATATTTAGTTCACTCTGATATATATTCCAACATATTTCTGTTATGAGGAAATTAATAGCTGGACATGCATACTTCTCCGTTTATCATATCTTGTTTTGTTAGTTGCTTTGTATACCTGCTCTTCCCATGACCCAATTTCCTTCATTGACAAAAAGAAAAATGTCCATCCAGGATAAATACAGCTTGTTTATTGTTTATTAAAGCATTTATTGTTTAATCCAATGGTTCTCACATTGTTTAAGACACAACTCCCAAAAATAATATTTGTTAATAGATTGCCTATAAGTTAATTAACATAGCATGAAATACTGTATATACAGCTGCAAAGTTAAATATATACAGCAAGGTTGTTTAGAGACAACCATGAATGCCATTGAATCGTGTGTATATTTAATGTAACTAAATCAACCCACACCCACACTTTGAACACTTCTGATGTAATCATTAAGATATAACAGGAGGACAGACCTTTGAACACGGTATTGTACTAAAGCTGTGAATGAATACGCTCTGTCTTAATGTGTTGCCAGGTTAATGTGTTAGAGGGTAACCTGGGGGAGACTGGACATAAATATGCTGTAGAGATGGATCGTCTTCAGGCAACCCTGAGCCAGCTAGAGGATGAGCTGTCCCAGCTACGTTTGGACATGCAGCGCAACAAGACCGATTATGAACAGCTGCTGCGCATTAAACAGAACCTGGAAATGGAGATTGCCACCTACAGGAGGCTTCTGGAAGGAGAGGAAATGTAAGTGCACTTCTCACAATGGGCAGGTTATATCAGACAGCAGGGCTACAACAAAACTGTTTTCAGTTAAATGAGTACATGGATAGAAACCAACATTTTAGCCTTAGGTCAGTGTTGATGTTTGAAACACAAGTCTAGGAGAGGGGCACAAATGGTTAGTCTATATGAGCTGTAGGACGATAATAGGGGACCGCAAGCTAAACGTCACTCGGGTGTAGCAAGGTTATAAACTCTCATGCAATGCCCATATACAACCCAAAGCAGTGTGTACAGTAGGTGTCACATTGTGTCTACAAATGCAAAAACCCCTGTAAATAGTAGTCTAGTGTGTACAGGGCCCATTAGTATTGATATATATTGTGTTATCCTAGCGTACTGTTCATAGATACACATTTTACAAAACATTTGGATATGTATTCTGTATCTATTAAAATAAAGTTGCAGATTGTTTGTTTTGTACCCACAGGGTTAAGGAAACAGTTGCACCTCCTAAAAGTAAGTAGATGATTCAGTGTTCATATCACCATGGACAGTGCTCATTAATATGTATACCACACATGACACTTTGAAACAGAAATGCTTCTCTGTTTCAAAACTTTGATTCTGTTGTGAATCAAAGTTAACTGTTTTGAAAATGAAGGATGTTGTTGGGTTTTCATTAATATATTAGAAATGTGCTTGCTAAATAAAGATTATTTGCAGTCCATTAAAACTCATAACTGTGTTATGCTAACCTTTGCCTAGCTTGCATTCTACACAGTTACCTAAAAAACCATCAATTAAAAACTATTGTTGTTAAATGTACATTTACATTTATACATGTAGTTATTTATATCAATGAAAAAGCCGGTTCTGTTTCTCCAGAGGAGCCAGACGTCAGAACCAGAAAGATCGTGAAGGTGGTCACTCAGACAATGGTGAATGGGAAGGTGGTGGATGAGTCCAGTGAGGTGGAACAGATCGAGGAACATAAGAAATGAGCAATGAGACAGGCCCGCTCTGGACCTCCATATCTGCACCTGGACACACTCGCTTGTGTCTCGTGTCTTCCATAATCTTAAAATAAAGAGAGCAAATGAATATATTTAAAATAAACATGTTACCTGTACCTCCAGCATTGTCTTTAATGTCAGGGAATGCTGATCCTGGGCTTGCCCGAGATAGGCTACAGTAGAATATAGGCTTTTGTTATTCAACATTTGTTCTGTTGGATGTGAAAGACTATCTTCAATGAACAAAAAAATCACCTGGATCATGTATGTATTTGTGTGTCATTGTGTTACAATAGTCACATTGTGGCTTCAGTGTCAGTGTTAAATACAGTGATACACTAAATCCAGGACAGGAATATAATAGGGGAGGGAGAAACCAGGGAAATATTTGATTTTCCACCGCAGCACGAGGGCAGAAACTATAGTATGTAGGGAACTAAATACGGTGTTATCAGGTTACTGCAGGTACAGGGGGGTGCTCTCATCTCTCTGAATATAAAAAAATTATGTTTATTTCTATAGTCCCTTATCAAATTACAGTCCCAAAGGACTGCACAGGCCCACATTTCACATAGAAAACCTGTTCCTTCTCTTCCCAAGGAACATTTGGGAATAAAGTTAGTCCTTTGTGCTGATGATCTACAGGTATGCCACATGAGGAAGTGATACACTGCTTCATAGTCAGGAGAGATGCAGTATTCTGTCATTCTGTTCACCATCCATCACCACAACACAGTTTGCAGCAATGCAGTGGTGGGGCGTGTGTGTGTGTGTGTGTGTGTGTGTGTGGGGGGCTGATGAGGGGTCACTAGTAGTGTAACTCACACCTATACTCAACACAACCACACAGAAAAGCAGATGCATGCCAAGGGTTAGTGTGCAAACCTGTCAGCACCCTAAGCTAAAGGGGGAACACTGAACTATGGCTGGTGAAATACTTGACTACTCGATAAAAGTAGCTTTTATGTCTGACTGAAGGTCGCTATGGAAGTAGCATCCCTAACCTCAGTAGTTAGATTGTTCCTGGGGCTCTGTGAGAATACTTTAATCCCACTTGTTCTTTGTGACTGTATGGGATAAATAACAAGCATGCATTCTACGAGCATAGTGCTCAAGATGGAACGTATGGTACTACCACTTCAGATAAATAAAAAAGGGCAAGAAATGTATTCTTTAATTGGTCATCTAAGATAAACTGGCTGTCAGGAGTTTTAGTCAGGATACAGACTTTTAATACTTATCATTGTGAGGCCAAAGAGTAGCCCATTGCCCAATACAAATGTATGAATTAAGCTCTCTGCATTACTCATAACATTTAATGAATATTTGTGATGCTGCGGATGAAAGAATGCAATAATGCATGATGTGCAATTCTTTGAAGAAGTTTGTCTCTGGGTTACTCAGAGCCATGTAAAGAGAGAGTTGCGTCTCTCCGTTCACTCCAATGGACCGTTTTTTTCACAGCAATGGCGGATCGTGGAACAATTCCCGGAAGTTAGCCGCAAATACTCCAAGTACCCTATAAATTAGGTTTTAAACATAAATCGGTGCATTTATTGACTAATAATTACGTTATATATCTGCATATATCGATTGCCCACCAAGCGCTTGCTGGAAATGTTTTTCCTCTCCATGGACCATGTGACCGTTTAAACTTTTGAACTTCAGTTGGCGTAACTCTCTCTTTCCATGGCTCTATATAGGCTTTATATAAAAGCGTGTGCCAAATGCCGTAAATGTAAATGTAAGCCAATATCAAAAGTCCTACTGTTGTTAGATACACAACCACCTTGGGTAGTCCATTGAATAAACTTGAAAATCAGGTCTTGGGTCAGTGTTTATGCATGCTTTATACAAAGTGGGAAACTGTTTACATGGAACCTGATCGCCATGGCAGAGAGTTTTCATTTAAGTGAAATGCTCTTGACGGGGGGGTTTCAACTGAAGCTTACCTTTTAACACTGAAGCATTTACTAATGTTAGAAGTTTCACAGGGGGTGTAGGGTTACTAAATGTCTGTGTGTGTGCGTGCATGTGCGTGCGTGCGTGTGTGTGTGCGTGTCTCAGTGCCCAGGTGGGCATGAATGACTATTGCTCTTCAGTGCAGTAAAATATGATTAACAGTGATCTGTAAGGTATCACCCAGACAAAACATCACATAAAGAAGCAAGGGACTTTTAAAGCACAGTTTGCAGTCACACACATATTGTACAGTAATACATCTGATTAAAGAAAGTGCATGGGATAGCTATTACTTAAGTACAGCTATAAAGAAGTGGTAGTTATTGCCATAGACATTAGAATAATACCCAATAATATGATCTTGTCTGATCTGTGTATCCATTGGTGTGCAAAGTACAGTAATGGTTGTGAAGGTGCGGTGGCACCCCCTAGTGTCTGATGTCAAAATATCTCTTTTTAGACTGATTAATAGATCAATATCTATACTATATAAAAGCTGCTGTAGGATTTGACAATGAGAGCTACTTATTAATGAAGGTAAGAGAGCAAGCTATTGTAAGTCAACCAGCCAAAGCACCCCCCACCTCTGGAGCCTGTTGGTCTGCGTCAAAGCACCACTGACCAACCTGATGTAGAGGTGTGTGCAATTATGTGATCCACTGGCCAATCGGGGAAAAGTTTAATCAGCATATTTAATAGGAATAAGGACATATGTTTTTGAGTACCTCCGAATATAGTCATAACAAGTCACATCATTTAAATCTGCTACTGCAAGCATAATTGTGGTCATGCATGCACTGTTACAGCCTACAGGGAATTGAATGACAGTTGTTTGTTTTTTTAATGTTTTTTACAAATTGTGAAAGCTAGGATATTGTTGTTGTGTGCACTCTTTGTTCCTCTTTACGGACCAAGGACTTGGTTGAAGTACAGGGTTATTTTTTTAGCATTCACAGAGAACAGAAAGATAGCAGACCGCAAGGACAAGGAAATATTAGTGGATTTGACAAAAAGTGCATTCGCTTACAATCACTTACTGTACCATTAACAGTTGTATATAAAAAGGCTGTCAACAACCCACCTGTGCTTGATTTGTATCTGTGTTTACCTGTGTGTATTTATACTGTGAATTTTCCTGCTTGTCAAGTGTTCCTTTGTTGCTGCCCCTGCTATAATACTACCAGATACTGTTGTGCCTCTGGTGTTTGTGTCTAGCCTGTTGTATGTTATTGGACTTGTGTCTCAACTGCTCAACTGTTGCTAAGGAAGGTACATTTAGGCGTCAGTTCAGCCAACTCCTTGATGGCATGCTTGAATGTTTTAATACAGCATATCTATGAGGCACTATGGGCATATACTACTATTTTTCCCAATTGAACTTTGACAGCACAAACACAAGTTTCATAGAAGCATAGATTCTACAGTCATCAAAATGAAAGAAAATTGCAATAACATTATGCCTTTTCTTTTAAGGAACGCTTATCTAATCCAACTGCATTATGCAGGTCAAACTAATATAAATACATGTTCACTAGCTTGCAAAGAAATAAAACAAAAGGGAAGGAAGTGCTGATAAAATGGTTTTGGCAGTTGACCATTATCATCTTTCTCACACAGTGTGAAATTACACCCTTCACATCCTGTCTGTTAGGGTAGCAGACAGAAGCATTAACGTCGCTGGAACTCTAAGCTTGACACAAACTTTCAGGCAAATGAGTGGCTCTCAAAGTGGGGTGTGGGTCCAGTGTGATGCTTTCAGGGGGTGCAAATGTATTTAATTATTTGAAAAAATAATAAATTATTCCATTTTATTATATTTAAATAAAACTGAACATTTCACACAATAGGTTATTAAGTATAGTTATTTGACCTGTTATTTGATCTATGCATAGGGACTACCACACTGCCCTCCAAAGCCTAACCGCATAACTACGTATCTGGTCAAAATGTAATTATTACAAAAAATGTACTTCTTAATATCTGCTTTATCTTGTGACAAAGTTTCATATTTCATTTGATTTTAGTTTTTGAAAAAAATACGTGTAAAAATGGCAGTAACTACAAAACCCGGCGCAAAACAAAGACAGGCCGCAGTAACTACAGTAACTGCCTTGCTTTCTTTATAAATGACTGAAGTTACTGCGGTCTCCCTTGGGATTCTATGCTCCATCCATCTACATTACTGTTACAGTTCTTGGGATACATTGACATTTGTAAAATATGCTAATGTAATTAATAACCTAATTTAAGAGTATCCATATCCTTCATATTAATTTAATATTTTAGTAAAACATTATTGTGAACTGTGACTGCATCAACAATGATGTATGTATGAATCTGTTTAAGTGCTTATTGAGCACATTATTAATTTCTGAATTATACCAAAGAGCATGCATGTCTCTCTGTTAGATGCCAGTGACATCTCATAGAACTACATGTCCCACACATATCGCCAACCAAAAAATATATTATTTTCACAAGATGGCTAAACAGAAGTGTGTTCTTATGATTCTTTTATGAATGGAATATTTTTTTTAAGAGAATTTGGTTCGATCTGAGGCAAGCTTTCTCAACAAACTCAACAAAAGGTAAGGGGAAATGTGCTTTAGAGAGTAAAAGTATTTAGGCTTCGCTTGAGAGATTGTGGGGTAGGGGGTGCCCCCGGTACCGGGGGAAGTTGTTTTTAAGAGGATATTAATAAAGAAAACCTGCTAAAGTGCAGGTTACGTTCACTGACTTAGTTACCATGGTAACTTTACTTGAGTTATCTTTCTGAAATGGAAAACACAGACTTCCCCCCATTTCAGGTGGCTGTGAAAACGTTAATGGGAACAGGGTTTCCAGACTATAATCTCAGCTAAATAAATTGATCTGAGAGCAATAGTTGGGCGGCTTTGTGGATAGAATTTAGGAGGTAACTTTTGGTTTGGAACCTTTTAATGCAATTCAGTACTGTTAGCAGTAAGATCAAATCATTTGTGGATGCTAGCCTTGTGAATACCAGACCCAGACTATTGTTTATTACTTATAGACATACTTTCATTCAGATATAAGTGTAGTAAGATGTACAGTTTTCATATCTATGCTGAGTATAATCACATTGATGATAGCATGATCTTACTTTCTCTGTCTTAAAATGCTTAAATGGGCACAAGAAAGATTGTGTCTGTTAGAAAAAAGGATGCTCATTTGTGGTTTGTGTAATAACTGTGTAACATTTTCTAGAGAACCAACATTGAGCAACAACTACTACTGCTCTCCACTGACTTGAGACAACCCAGACAAGAAACCAATGTATGTCTAAACACAAACTTTGTTGCATATTTTACTGTTGCATACTTGCTTTCCAAACCGTACATTATACACAGGGAGGAAATGGGCCAATATGGCAGGTTTAACCCTTTTTCAGGCTATACATTATGTGGCTACAGAGATTACATCTTTTATGAATACACATCTATTATGCACAGGCAGACATTTAGTATTTTAGATATTGCTCTAATTATTCAGTAAAGTTTTCTATTGCATTTTGTCTTATTTGCCTGCATATTAAATATTAAGAATAAAAACTATCTGCCTTAAAGTGTTTAGAACTTGTATTATTCTTCAAAAAAGATAACTATCATAGCCAGCATTCCTACTACTATAACCACTGATGACATCAGCAAACCGTGTAATTGATATGTTACTATGGAAACATTTAATTGCATTCCACTAACTGAGCTTTGCAAGACTGTCACCGAAAGTAACTCCTCCACCTCATTTATATGGCATTCTTTAAGTGGGTATTTGACTGTCAGGTCATGTCTTGAAGATTATTTATATATCACTTGAAACTGGCATTTTTCCATTCAAAACATTATACTACTGTAAAACTCCTACTAAAGAAATACAACATTGATGTTAATGCACTGACCAGCTACAGCATAGGCCAAGTGTAATTTTGTTCCCTCTCTCGTGTTAGTCTTGTCATGACTTGTGTTCCAGGCCTGAGGCCACAATCAGACTAATTCAAGACACGTTTATGTAGTCAAGATAATTCAGTGTGCATGCTATTCTTAAGCAGCCCGAGAGGTAGAACATACATATATAAAAAATAGACCCAGCTTCTAACTGAGACCGGCTGTTGTTATTTGTCAAAAAACGTAGCTACTCACGGCAAGTAAAAGGGACTGGCATCTCTTTGGGACCCGGCTTTTATTCGCAGTTTTCCGTTAGTAACACAACTTTAGAGGTATCGACCCATAGTGAACTAATGGTGCGTTTCCATTGTTGGTACCAGCTCGCCTCGCCTCGCCTCTACTCGCTTTAGAGAGCTTTTTTTTCTACTCGCCTCACCTTTTTTGCTTTTCCATTGTGCAAAAGTTGGGATAGTACCTGGTACCAGTTACTTTTTCTAGTACCTGCTTTGTCGAGGTTCCAAGCGAGCTGAGGCTATAGCAAACTGTGACATGACAACAATGAATACTACTGATTGGATTAAATCTTCTCTTTGTCATTGCGCAACACGGACATTCATACGGCAACTACTCTTAGTAGCCGATACTTATTTACCTTTTATTAAATGGCAAAACACAAAACCACGGCGTGATCAATTGAAGAAGTGCAGATTGTTCTAGGTTGTCGATGGCATCAATGTTATCTACTGAGAGCTGAAAAGGGCAATTCACGTAAGTAAAGCTTGACAAATATATATATATATATATATATATATATATATATATATGAACTGTTAGCTGCACATGGCTATTGAAGGACATTCCAACAAGGTAGAGACATTTTACAAAAACTTTTTTTTTTATGATTACCGATCTACTTCAGGGGTGGTTCAAACAGCGCCTTCACTATGGCGACCAGGTACAACTGAGTGGGTAGTACCTGCAGTGGAAAAAGACCCGTGCAGAGGCGAGTATAGTCGAGTAGAGCTGATACTATGCAATGGAATAGCTCCCTACGGCGAGGCGAGGCGAGGCGAGGCGAGTAGAGTTGAGCTGGTACCAGCAGTGGAAAAGCGCCATAAGAAACAACCAGAGAAGGCTCCAAGTGCGAATCATAATCATTAAAAACATTTATTAACACACAGGGAAGTTAGTTTTTTCAAAACTTTTATAGAAAACTATGTATTTAGGTAAAAATAAAAATGAACAAGATGGTGATGGCTGTGCATCAAACAATTCCATAAACATGGCAAATAGACCTCCAACCAGGAAGTGCTAGCTGGTAGACAGGGCAGTCAGTGTCAAGTTCACTGCAAGAACATAACTACAAGTGGGTGAGGATTAGAGGACATAAAAAAATCCCAAAATGCATAGCCACACTGGGCAACAATGGGCAATTTGGGCAACAATGCCAATAAGATTGACCTTGCATAATTAGAATGAATAAAACAATTACAGTTTAAAAATAAACAATCTGAAATGAGCTTATGTACTGTATCAAAGCAATGCTATAATAAAAAACTGACCTAAAATAACCTTTTAACAGAAATTGAAAAGTAATTAATCAAACTACAAAACTAGACTAAATCAACAATAGTGTATAAGGCAATGTAGGGTGAATGGAACCACACAGAGCTTAACAGGGCAAAGCAGGCAGTACAGTATAAAAGGGACACACTAACAATTTTTACAAAGGCAAATAAGCAACATCTAAAAGGACATAATAAATATGTCTAAAGGGGAGAAACATTTATTCCTGCAATAAAGCACAAATAAATACATAACACATATTTTATTACACTTAGCTACAGTACCAAAAACCTCCTAGCTCCATCTGACCTGGTGTAACCAAACCAAAAAGTTACTTTGTGTGATGGCAGGAGTGGGCAAGTTGGGACCAGGCGCAGGTTTTGAGGTAAACAATACGTATTTAATGAACAAGACACGCACACTCACCATACGGAAAACAATAATCGACAAAGGAGCAAACAATAGCCCCAACCTAAATACCACCGCAAAACCCCCAGGTGCAAACAATAGGCAATCAGTGCAAACAACCGTGAGACAAGGAGCGCTGGGGAAGTGCACGTCTGGAAACTGTGGGCGGGAGCACGCATGCCCCGGTAAGGGTGGGGGGGTGATCCGCCCATCGGCGGCGCGGCCCAGACGGGGGAAGCAAGGAGAAAAAAAGGGGACCCTCCTGCGGCCTAGCGGGCGGCCGGAGGTGGCGGCCCAGCCTGGACCCCTCCGGAGGCCTAGCGGGAGGCTGCGGCCCAGCGGCGGAAACAGGAGGCGGATGCGGCCCAGCGGCGGAGGCGGGATCAAGATGCGGCCCGGAGGCGGGCTCCAACGGCGGAGGAGGCAGCGGCCACGCCTCGGGCTTCACCATGGGCACCGGCGGTGGCTGCACCAAGGGATCGGTGGGGCACGCCGGCCGCGGGTTGGCCTCCATGGCATCCGGGGACGTTCTTGGTAGCTGCACCACGGGCACGGCGGGGCACGTCGGCCGCTGGTTCACCACCGTGGCAGTAGGGAGCGTCGTCGGTGGCTGCACCACGGGACAGGCAGGGCACGCAACCTGCTGGTCCCTTGTGGGTCGGGGGGGGGATTGAACTGCCCATTGGCGGCGCGGCCCAGACCGTTACACTTTGTGACTAGTGTTTGGTATTGCTGCCTCCTACTGGGCAGGACGGAGCTAGCCTACCCAGCTATTGCTCCCAACAAAATGTTTATTGATATTGTAGCCTGTAAATTGTTGGAATCTGGGTCGTTATCCTAACACCAGTTCCTGCGTGTTCTTTCGATGGAGTTTAAGTAGGAGGAAACAATGTGTCCAAGTTTAACAAATCAGCTTTAATAGTAGATCATAATATACGTACATATATATATATATATATATATATATATAAGTACAGAGCTCTGGGTCAATTTCCCTGTCCCTGGCCAATAACAGAGTATGGTCAGTTTGCGAAGTCTGAACACTATCTTCTAGTGCTTATATAGCACATAGGCGTGATGTGTGTGTCCTTGACACACGGTGGGGGCCAGCCTCCTCTTTGGTTGCAGGGCAGCTCTGGTCTCTCAATACATGTTCAATACATGTTGTTCTTTCTCTGTAGGCTTTTCTACCACCCCCAACCTAGTTTTTCAGTCTATTTACTTTTAAGCAATAACATAACACACTCTTAAGCCCTTATAAGAATATTGAAAATGTTAAGCACAATTTTCCACAAAATATTGTTCGCATTAGCAGTCACTCAGCCATTCTGGATGGTGGACCAATCCAACCAGTGGGGGTGGATAAGTGAGATCACGTTGCAGTAAAGAGTTTGTTTCTAAATACATTTCCCGCCAGTGGTAGAGCTAGATTAAGCAATGCAAACAGTTGTACTAGCAACGCCGATTGGTTAAAGGCTGCTCCAATATTTTAAAAATTAAGCTGCTTAAAATATGTCATATTAGGTCTATGGCTGTGACATTGACTCATTACGTTCTGTTCTCAGAGCGTGCAGGAATATTAGTTCTCATGTATTTCCATCTACTGTTACAGCTAGACGACGTCGACTCCTTGGCCTGCACATATGAAGAATTTGCTCTAAGGAAGTTTTACAGCTACAATATAACCCATTATCACAAGTTTGATTTGATTGGCATATTCACGTGTTTGTGTGTGTAATGTGTAACCTTCATTTTCTAAAGAAAACACCTAAATTAACTGTGTAGCATTATTTTAATTTTTTTAACAATAGCCTACTACTAATTAATCAAAACTATAGAAGTTTGTTTTTAATAATTTTCTAATTACAATGACAGAATCAATGTTCAAATAGTCAGTAGCAGTATGTCTACACATGCTGGTAAAACATGTTTGTTCATGTCAGTGTTACATAATAATGATCTACACTGCAAAAAATGGCTCTTCAACAACAAATGATGAATACAATGTCATATTTGCTCATAATAAGTAAATAAATCTGCCAAGTGAACATTTGCTTGTAAGATTTCTTGAAATAAGACATTATATTTGGATATAAGAGCTCTTGTTAGGTAATTGTGTCTTATATTAAATTAAGTGTAGTTAGGTATTTTTACTAGAAATTAGACAAATATACTTGGTAAGATTTAGAATTTTGGTAGTGTAGGCAAATCATACTTGTAGACAAATCTATAAATAGATTAGTGTTCATGTTTTTTTTTGGAGGGCCAGAAATTGGGACAATATATGTAGTTGGTCCAAAGATTTGCATACCCTTCCCCGTAACACCATGAGGATATAAACGCGTAGAGAGCTTTCGAATCATCTCAGTATTTATCCTGCTCCAATGCTCCAAGTTATTAGCCTATTAAGTTGGCTGTCCTTCAACAGCCTACAATTCCATAGCTAAATCACTTACTGTCCTTTAACAGCCTACAGTCATAGTAGGTTATGATAGTTATGCCTTCATTGCAAAAATAAGCACACAATGTGGTTGAGAGTCAATGTGCATTATTATAAAAACTACTAGTTTAGTAACCTAGTCTACCTGCTAACACCCGGCTACAAATCCAGTTGGCATTACCATGTTCCAATCAGCATCCAAATAATCCAACTGTCATTATGTAGTCCATCCTCTTTCCAAAAGAAAATATAAACCACATATCCAAACAAAAAAATCTAATCCAACAAACTGTAGGCTATATTTATTTGACAAGAACAGCAGCTCACTGCATCTGTAGGTGTAATGCCAAAAAGTGATCTGCTAAAAAGTGGTCTAGCTGTTAAAAACTGATTTCTGCACACAATCTTTAATTTTACACAACTTTAATTTCCACATTTCCACATTTCCCATCAGATAGCAGTTATTGCTTACTGGTGGCCAGATACTATTTTCTGAGGTAACGAAAATGTCCTCAA
Organism: Amblyopsis rosae; assembly: GCA_025399935.1. NCBI lineage: Eukaryota > Metazoa > Chordata > Actinopteri > Percopsiformes > Amblyopsidae > Amblyopsis > Amblyopsis rosae. Next base: position 4,609 of record JAODTR010042046.1, on the reverse strand, counting down.
GTAAATCGAATACTATGCTTTGATAGGTATGCTGTAATCTAGGGTACATAATGTTTTCATTTCACACCGAACAAATGCAAACTAATCTAGTAGTAGACTACACAGTACAATGTTTTATATTGAGGATATAGGGATGGACAAGAATTTACTGCTTAAAATTATTTAGACTGAGAGGAAATTCCATATCCAGGTTAGACGCAAATCATAACCTGATTAAGTTAAGAGCCTCTCTACGTATTAACAAAATCCAGTGTGATTGGCTTTATTACAGTAAACAACAATCCACACACACCGAATGCAATTATGTGGCAGAAGTGTTACTGCAAGATCAAGATGTTTGCCTCAATTCCCCTCGCAACATTCAACGGGAGAGCTGTCTATTTATTTATAAGTCAAGCATATTTTAAATACACACGTAAGTAAGGTGATCCTGTCTATCACAATATATTAAAGGCAGGGAGTACACTTAAATATCCAGATAGATAAAACTTTGAGAGTAAATTCTAATGCTATTTCGCTATGCCAAGGAAATACATAGATAATGTTAAAATATTTATAATGGAGAATATAAATGGGCAATTAATCCCACACACAGCCATTACAGTTCAGTGGGTGGCACCCTCGGTCTGGCCTCCTGGGCATCACGTGGCACATGGAAGGCCACATATGGACACCACTTGGTGTTAAAGCACACCAGTCTCTTTAAAGTAGCTGAAGTGACTATGTCAAAGCCCCTCTGCCCTCCAAAGGTACTGGGCTTCCAGTAATCTGGGGAACATATGGGGTTTCCCATAAGTCCTTTCAGGGAAAACGGTGCCCCCATTTCAACCATGCTCTGGCCAAATATAGCGCCAGAACGTGTCTTCTCCAACAAGAGGCCAGGGTAGAACTCCAAAGCGTCTATGTCACCATACAGCTCCTCCAGCTCTTTGGCAATCTCCTCATCATCTAAGAGAGACAAAGAGAAATAGAATGAGACCCCAGTTTACTAAAATAGGTGTCAAATAGGTCTGATAATGTAGGTGCTGTAGCCACCCACCAGTAAATTCATAGAAGGATGTGTATGGAGTGAGGCTGAACTTCTTCCTGTATTCATTGAAGGGCTGCACTCGGAGCTCTCTGGAGTGCCTTATGACCATTTCAGCCACCTTGAGCACATTGTGATTAATATTCTGACCTCCCCCGATCTGAAAGACACATATTTTACACTAAATTCAACTTCTCTATAAATGATATTTCATTGGGCAAGCTGTATAGCTGTACTGCTGCTTTGAAAATGTGTAAATATAAGAAACAAAAGACAGCTCTTGGTGGAAGAGATCTGCTGTTGTATGTCTTATAAAGTAAAGATATAGGCCTACACTGTGAATAAATACATATGGCATCAACATGGTAGAACTCAAATAAATTTTTGGTTGCACCTTATGGCTCCACTATTATGCACCTTCTGCCCCACATTATGATGCTGCATGAGGTTGTGTGTGTATGCTTGCAAGACATGTTTGTGAGAACACTGTATCTGTATGTACTTATACCAGTTTGTTAATGCACACATACTACAGTATGTAATTATAAATAACAATGAAACAAATAAACAGGGAAGTGATTGGTGAAACGCAAAGAAACATTTTCTCTAGATATATTGGGAGCATATCAGAGAGGTCCTACCCCATTATGTTAAGATACTCTTACTGTATATGGGTAGTGCACATTAAACATGACATGACCTGTCCAGCATGTTGTCGAGAGAAGGCATCCACCAGTTTCTCCAGCCCAAACTCCATGAGGATAGTGGAGTTGAACATAAACTGAGAGTAGGGGATGTCATTTCCGTCGATTAGGAAACTGTCAGGCATGAGGGCGTGCCAGTGGTAGAGATGGTTAAATTCCAGAGAGATGCGGTTGCTGTACTGGAATTTGTCATTGAAGATGAGAGAGGGATCAAACCGTAGTTGCAACAGATAGCCGCTCAGCTGCTGGACGTACTCCTCCACCACAATGTGAATTGTTTCACCTAGCAATGACAGTTGCATTCAACATTCAACCACCTGCCGCTGTACTGTGTTGTTCAATACTGTGAATCGTTATTCGGCCGAAGTAGCTGCTTACTGAATAAACTGTGGAGTGAAGAACATATTCAAACATACCAATAAGGATGAGTCTGGCTGTCTGAAAGAGCTGTTCATCCTCCCAGGTGGGGTGCTCTTCCTTCAAGATGTCACAGACACGGTTGTGTTCCCTCAGCCACAGGGTGGCATACATGATAAGGCCGGGCAGCATGCCAAATGACTCATGACCTACAGCCAGATGCTGGTCAGTAGGCACAGTCTGAGGATAGTGCATGATCACCGGGACCTCCGATATTGTAGGGGGGTACACCTCCCCCTTTAATACCTAGATAGATAGATAGATAGATAGATAGATAGATAGATAGATAGATAGATAGATAGATAGGGAGAGAGGGAGAGAGAGAGAGATCAAAGCATTAGAGCAGGGTTCCCCAATCCTGGTCCTAGAGGGCCCCTGCCTTGGCATGTTTTAGATGTCTCCCTGCTCCAACACATCTGATTCAAATGAATAGCTCATTATTAGGACCTAGTTGTTTGAATCAGCTGTGTTGGACATCTGTCTGTCCTGTGGTCCCTGTCTTGTCGTTTCCTGTTTCCCATGTGTTTCAGGCTTTCTGGCTATTTCTCAATTCCAAGAACGCTAGGTACATTGTGTTCTTGAGAGGTACGTTCCTGCCAAGTGTCCTCCTGAGAATGGTCTTAAAAGCACGCAACAGATCTTGATTGAATTGCATATTTTTGGCAATCATTCTAGGCTATTGCGCAATATCTAGGGATGACAACACTGAACGCTTGATAGCCGGCGGCCTGTAAGCGGGACCTCAAATCTATGAAATCGTAGCAAATTTTTAACTAGACTCCATCTTGATAAATCAACCACAGTTTTGAAGTTAAAACATATATTCTCGCTTCAAAAATTCTTATAACAGCATTTCGTGACACAATAACAGTAGTATTTCGAAAAGTATAGCCAGTGTTGTTGTGTTTTCTCAACTGCCATTTCCGCTTGTTGATTCTAAATGCATTCTGGGATAGTTCACACACAAGTCACCACTGTTCTGCAAGAACAGAAAAGAACCCATATTGAGAAACAGCCACCCATGCGTTTCCCAGTCTTGTTAGTTTAACATGTGTCTTGATTAATCATGTCTCATGTGTATCACCTGCCCCTCACTCCCATGGTCTTTCGTCCTGTCTTGTCTACTTGCATATTTAATGCAGCTTTCACGTTGTATCGGAATTATGGTAAATGTGAGTATCTGACTTGGATAGCATATTAATGATCAAGTCATATTTGGGAAAATAAGTAGGAAATTCTGAAATAATGCTGAAGTTCCTGAGTTGGTGAGAGGAGTTTCTGAATAAATGTTAATCTGTTACAGCTTTGTCTGACACAATAGACCTTTCTGACATGTCAAATGCATCAATAATAACCAATCAGATTGCCTGATTTTCCTTAGCAACGCCTGATGTCCCACAAACAATACACTATAATGCAAAATTTATGCTTGTGCGCCCTTATAAAATTGTCATTTGATGCTCTTCGGGAATGTGCAAATCCAATCCTGCCAGACTATAGTGTATAGTACTGCAGGGAACTCATTGTCCTCTTCTCAAACCAAAAAAACACTGTTGGACTGATGAGACACAATGCTGGTGTTAATATTGAAAATATTCCTGTTTTTACAAAAATCTGTATTTTATGTGCTGAAAACAGATCTACACATCCTATGTTAAAAATCACCCCAGGACCTGGCTGGTACACTCAGTCCTCTCATACGTCATCAAATTCAAATATTAACATCAGCCCCTTCCCTCCCCTCTCCTAGCTCCTTGACTCATCTTTCAGTTGTTACTCAAATTGGACTGAAATATTCATTATTTTGTCATTTGAAAGCAGTGTGTGTAGCAGCCACCTGTGCATTGTTATTCACATCCAACTTTGCTGCATTACCATATTCTTTGTCTAATGATGGCGACATGGTGTCGCCTGTGTCAACACAATTTTAAGGTTATGTTTATGCTGTCAATACTAAACCCGAATAGGTTCAGGTCTGTTTAAAAAAATGTCCATGGTACTTTTCGGGAACGGGTCTGCTTGTTGTTGGGTCTGGTCGGTACGGATCTCGACTTTTGGGTCTTTTAATTTATGCAAATCAGGTCGTGTAAAACATATTTAGGTTAATATCGGATTGGGTCCAATTTTTGTGATCCGTAAAGACCTCTATCATAGAATGTCCCACAAGCTACAAATGTTTGTGGAACACTAGCAACAGTAACCAATGGGGGCGGGTTTTACAGACTCAATGAATCAAAAGGTCTATTAAGGCATGTTTTTAATTACCGGTATGTATTTTTAGTTCTAGATATTTAAAAGAACTGAAACATTATTGGTAATTTGGAAAAAATGTATAATAAATTCTAATTTGTACATTGCCAATAATTAAGATAATTAAGAAAACGCTAAACATACTGCACCACGCAGGGTTGCGACACAAAAGGATTTACACACAGCACGCGTACACAAGAATAACCCGCAA
>JAODTR010042005.1:0-19610 GCA_025399935.1 Amblyopsis rosae | reverse complement strand
TCCAGTATGAATATATCTTTATATACCTATGCTATCTCCATGTTACGATTGGTTCCATAAGCCAGATCGACTTTGAATGTTATCACAATGTGTTTCAGGAGTAAAGCTGGTTCAGTTAAAATGAACATTGAGGATGTAATGTATGTGATTAAGTGATGGGGATGTACATAGGGTGAGGGTTCATGCTATAGTAGCTGAATGTGGTCAGTAGGCTACAGCTGTCTGTCTGTCAGCTGTCTGTCTGTCTGACCATATGGCTATCTGGCCATATGGTCGCCTCTGTAATGCAATAAGGACATACTCAAAGCCCCCTGGTTTTTTCACGTGAGTCAAAAGGGTTTGTTCTCTGCTGTACGGTACATAGAGGAGACAATGGTTATGTATTTTAGCCACTGACTTAATATACAATTCAGAATCTTATTTAGTATTTTTGTTCATGTCTGGAGTTTTATATCGTTTCGTTTGTCTTTAAAACATAACAAAATGAAACCAATTACTCACAAAGGTGAGCTACACGTGGTTATCCATTTGCAGGTTCCTTGTTTTTATTTTAAATCAGGCTATTGCAGTCCTACCTGTATATTTTGGTGCCGGTTACTATTTATTAGGCATTTATAAAGATGAATTACATTTGGCAGGTGATGTCATCCTCAACACTTAGTAAGGTCTTTTCACACTTACTGTGACCCTGAGGGCCTGAACAGGCAGACTGTTTTATTGCCTTACTGCACCAAGACTGTCACAACACTCTTTACTAGTGTGAAGAAGACATTCATGCCAACATATGGGGTAGGGTTGTGTGTGTGTGTGTGTGCGTGCGTGTGTGCGTGTGTGCGATACTGTTTTTGTGCATTTCTGTCATGCAGTAAATAGCAGCTAAACACTTCCCTGCAAGGCCACTTTCTGCTTAGTGAATATTTTGTATACTCTGCTCTGATTGGATAATTAATGACACTACTCGTATAAGCAGTGTCCAGACCCTTTCCTTTGTGCAGCCCCCCCATATAGCAACCAGAGACAAAAGTTAGCATGTGGTGTCACACATAAACACACACACACACATTCATATCAACATCAAACAGCAATATGTTGTTTTCCTGTTTGGGCTAAGAGAGTGTTGGGGTTGATAGTTCACACAGACAAATGTGCAGCCACTGAGACTGGCCTCTGTCAATGTTATTGACAGAGAAGCGCACACACCTTGTTATACACACATCAATTATGTGTTTTCTCTGGATCATTTAATACAGTGCAGTACAATCAGTAGTGACAACTACAACACAACTGATTAAGCGGGACGTCTATGGCATGCTATGGCATGCAGGGTCGCATGCCATAGACGTCTGTCTCGACCTCTGTCTCTATGTGGTCTCTGCATTACATGGTATAGGCCTAGACAACCATAACTGTCTGCAGGCCCTGCAGCCACCTGTAGTGGACAACGGGCTGTAAATCTGTGTCTGTTCACTGTGTCTGTGAAGTTTTCCCAAGTGTGGCTGATTAGGCCTGACAGCAGGCAGGAAGTTACATTGCTCCCCTGACAGTGATAGTGTTCTAATCTTGTGTTGCCTCCCTGCTGTTAGCTTAACAGCACCGGCATGCATGCTAGATAAACAGTGAAATGTTACATCAGGGGCCATTTAGGTTCAGCTTCGTGGCTTTGGTGGTGTAACACAAAGGGGCTCTTCTGTCAAAAGTGATCAGCGGTTTATGGGTTCAAATAATGGATGTCATTAGCCACGAATGCTATTAAGAATTAACATCATGAATAGAACAAGTTGAAGAAAATGTTATAATAATTTGAAATGAACACGAAGGAATGTGGTTAGAAACACAGCATGTATATAAACTTTCCTGAAAGGGTCAGATGAGATCTAAGAATTGACCTCATGATTGACATTACACATGTCGTTGAAGGAGCTCTTTGTTTTCCTCAGTAAATGGGTGCTGGGGTTATTCATTTGTATCTCCTATGGGCATTTTCTCTATGTTAGGCACTGTTCATAATGCTGCAAACTAGAGAATATTGTCCAGAGGATTCTGTCTGGAAGTAACTACATTTAGAGCCATGGCTGGTGTGTATTGAACAGCAGGTGATAGTGTGTGTGTTTAGGGTTAGTCATACTGTAATTATTCATATTTATTGTCCTGTATGTACTATATGTCAGCTATATAAGAGTTTTATTTCTTCAAATACAAGCAAACTATTCTTAAAAAATGTATATTCTTCACTGTTTCCAACAGATGATGGCCATGAAGCTAATCATCCTGGTGGCCTTAGTGGTGCTGCTCCTGGTGGTGGAGAGGGGAACTGCAGACAGAGAGCTGTCTAGGAGGAGGACCAAGAGGGAGCTAGCCAGCCCGCTCCACATAGGGGGCATCAGGGACCGGTTTGGCTCCTACTGCCAGAGGAGAGGAGGCTGCTGTCCTGGGAGAGACGACCAGTGCACCGTAGCCTACCTGGACACCATCTGTTACTGTGACCTCTTCTGCAACCGCACCATCTCTGACTGCTGCCCAGACTTCTGGGGGCACTGCCTAAACATGGAGCCTCCCTCTATTGGTACGAAAGAAAACTCTTTATTAATCCCACAAGGGATTTACAGGGAGGGAAAGAGTCCTACACACCTCGTATGTTCTCACTCAAAATGATCACACACAAATAAATCAGACTGTTGACATCAACAGACTTGAAATACAGCTAACACTGTTAGCTTGCTAACAGATGTAACTATTTAGTAGCCATGCAGATGAGATGAGCCTTCCTTTGCCCGAGACCCTGTTGTTAGTGCTGAGGTGTAAAACGCACCCAGGGCACCTCAGAGCAGACCGGGGGAACAGTAGGCTTCTATTAGCCCAGACAGGAGCAGGTTGGTGGGGGGGAGGGATGAATGGAGGTCAAGGGGAAGGAATGTGTGCTATGCAGGTATATCAGGCTCAGGCATGAGACAGAGACGGAGGTCATGGCAGGTATAGTATAGTGTGTGTGTGTGTGTGTGTGTATATACATACATACATACATACATACATACATACATACATACATACATACATACATACACTGTATGTGCTGGTGAGATGACCAGGAAGTGGGCGGGGCTGATTATGGGTCACATTAGCGCGCGGGTGTGAGGAGCAGCGCACACCCACACATTTGGAGACACACAGCACAGACTATTCTTTACACTCTAACGGCCGGTCTCACAGACATGGATTAAGCTTAGTTCTAGTGTGAGAACCTTTTTCAATGGAGATCTTCATTGAATTTTATTTTTAGTCTTGGACTGGGCTTAATCCATGTCTGTGAAACCGACCATGAATGTACACATTGCTAGTTAAGTGTAAGAAGAATACAGTATCATTTTACAGTAAACAGAAGTTAGCTAATCCTGGAATATACCCTGCATTTAGTTAAATGTAGGGCTGTCAAATACAATAAAAATGTAATCGCGATTAATCACACGCTATAAGTAATTAATATATCACATATTTTTACCTGTTCAAAATTTTACCTACTGTAAATGTTTTTTTCCCCAAGTGTTATATTTTTATAACAAGATATGACAGCTTTATGCAAATGTTTAAAAAAAGGGTTTATATTTAAAATAAATACAAACATTTGCATAAAACTGCCATGTCTTTCGTCATTGTTAAACTTCAAACTTGTTACGCTTTGCTAAAGATACTATAGCTTCTTCATCTTGACATATTTCACGCTGGATGCTACAGAATCACTCATGAGATTGTTCACATACCAGGTAAAACAGCCATTATTTACTTGTCACTGCTAACTGATTTGCTGCCCTGTACTGTAGCATCAGAGCTGTGATGGATTGGGTGAAACACTCAATGCAAAGGGGACAGTCATATATCACACCATCTCAGTTCTAAAGTGTCTCCATTCAACAAGAATGTGAATACTTTATTTTTAATTTATGTATTTTTATTCATGTAGAAAATACAAATATACCATCTTAATTATAATGGACAAGTAGGATGGGTTTTACCTAGGGTAGCCCTAACCCTAACTTAAGTGTGTGAACAAACACAGCTGGCACAATGTAAATACATCAATTTCTGAGATTACCACCATATTGTTTTCATTGTTCCCCATGTTCTTGACGGTTTTAAACACTGTTTACCCAACATGCTCAGTGCGCATAGTATGGGGCACTAATAGGTGGGGTCTTTTATACACCTCTCTACTGCCTTCTTCTAGAGGCAGTAGAGCAGTAGGTTGGTAGGCTTAACAGGGACCCACAAAGACTGGGAAAGCAGGAACGAAGCTAACAGTGCATTCCTACAATGGATTACTGGAGCTCTGAGTGCCCTCACATATTCCATGTGCGCACGCACGCACGCACACACACACAACAGGCTGTACACACATGGAGTTTGTATTAACACTTGTATTGATTGTGTGGTGGAGGCGCTAGGAATTTGTGTGTGTGCGCGGTATACAAAGGCAGTGTACTTTGTTTGAGGTGTAATGATAATTCATGCTATGATTGAATTCCAAGTGTATTGATGAAGTATCCAAACATGGCAGCATCAATGAGGCCGTAGGTGCACACTCAACACAAGACGATAAACAACATGGTGTACAGTACAAATACATGCATTGCTTTTGCCTTACAGTGGGTTTCTGTGAAAGAAATGGACACAGGTTCGTCACAGGGCAGACATATAAGGAGAACTGCAACCTATGGTATGTAAGGCCATGTGTGTTTTCAGTTCTGCTGTATAGTTAACTTTGTCCTCTCTGAACACGTTGTTTGTGTGTCATTCTCCCACAACGTATTTAGTATTCATTTATTTACTTATACTTATTTAGTTTTTACTTATTTAGTTTTCCAACTTCATCTTCGCATGTAGGCTACTTATCCACTCACTCCCCATCTCACCTGTATGCATGCACACGCACGCACCAAAAAGCACATTCCTCAAGTCCTTGCTTCACTTCCTGTCCATTCCCTGCCCTGACTGTGTCACGCACAGCTAGGTGTTACAGCAATGAGAGGGGCAGTAAGTCAAAACACACGAGGAAGGCCAGGGGAATGGGGAACTGTGCAGTCAAGCTTTCAGAGATCTGAAAGTGACTGTCTACATAGGCATAAAGACTATGTATTCTGGATTGACTCAGTCCACTATAGCCTGAATGATATATGCTATTATTACATCTAATAAGTTAGAGCCTACAACATGTTTTGGTCAAGGGATCTGCTCAAGGGCGTACATTGTATTGTATTGTAGTGCTGTTTACAAATATGTTGGTGGACTACAAGCATATACAACCTTAATATAACAATGTAATATTTGTGTTGTAATATGGCCATAGCAAAACAATGGAAAATATGGCTCTTTGTGTAGATGCCAAATCCAATTTCCACTAAGTGTCAAATTGCAGTCGACAACTGTAGTCCAAACACAGTATATTATTTAGGATCGGTGCAATGGTGGCTTTAGTGCTCCAAACTCATGTTCTCTTTACTAATAGCTTTCTGAGATGAGGGACACAGGTTTCAAAATTCAACGTTCGACCGGCTCATTCTGCCAGAGTGCATTTCTAACGTTGGGGCCAGCTGCTCCCTGGGCATAATGCAGATCGATTAGCAGATTAATGTCAATTCATCTTGATAAGGAGATGCAGAGAAGGATGGGGGATTTGGAAAAGAAAACATGCACACGATAAAATCATATTCGTGTTCACCATTCACTACACCTCCTCCTTACGGCCCAGTGTCCATGGCCATTACTTGGAATAGTTTGATTGGAAAAGAGAATTCCGTAAGTGCTGATATTCAGTCTAATGCTCTGGGGACTTATGCATGTATCACTCCACTTTACCTATGTTCTGATAACAGTTACTTACATTAAGATCGCTATCTAATTAACATTAAGATTAACATATTTCCACAAATGCTCTGAGTTAAATCATGAATCTTTGTCATAAGAGGAGGAAAGGGAGAAATGTGTGGAATGTATGATAAAGCAACGCTCCTTCTGATAAGCTGTTTAAAGTGACTTTACTTCACTGGCTGCATGATACATGGAAACATAGGCTACAGATACATGTAGGCTACATGATATGAATATGGATGTATTGGATACAAAGTAGCAAAACTGTGGTAATGTGAAAACATTATGTAACAAGCTAGTGTGATGTGTTGCTTGGTAACAGTCTAGTCCTGTAGTTGGAGGCCTAGAGGATGTTATTATTGCAATATCTGTTAAATAAGTTGACGTGGTTGCGGGACAGTTTTTGTTGGCAGAGCCAAATAATAAACAAACCAACAAACCATTATCTGTTGACGCTTATTACTATTATTAGCCAACAAATAGAGCTTGTCAAACTGTAATGTAATGTAATAAAGCAATGACACACTCAAGGTCGTGATTATGTTCAGCACTCGTACATTCGTACCTGCGACCAAATCACAGCGTGCTGTAATTTGGTCTAACGCACTCTCTCTCGTGTGTTATTGTTTAAATGATTAATTTTGTGTTTTGTAATACATTGTGAGATATAAACGTGATTATGGTGGAGACATTTATAATCCTACTGGGGTTTGAGCCTCTGCCTCATCAAAAGTTATTTTTGTAAATCACATCAAATCAATCCCCACATTATCTTGTTCTGCCTGGTGGCTGTCCTCTGTCAGTCTTAATAGACCTGAGATATGAAGCCCTGGCAGCTCACTTATGCTTGACCTCCGGGTCTGACGGTGACGAGGCCACAGATTAAGTCCTGCGCACCATTAGTTAACAGTGACAAATGGTGACAGTGTGCCCTGCCTCATAACATTACTCTTAAGAGACACGTGGGGACCAAGCAAACATAGACTTCTGGGTAAAAAAATAGCCCGCAGTGTTCCAAGGCATTAGGAATTTTGGTTCCAGCTGACCCTTTCACTGTCAATCATAAACAGGAGCTTTGTCCTGTCACGCCAACAACCACAGTTTCCGTTCTTTTCTCAAAACCACAAGCTAAACCAGTATAGTGAAAGTACATTGTGACATCAAGGGATTTCATTCCTCCCTTTTAATTACTGACAACGGTGTTGTTCTCTACCTTAGCAGCTGCTTTTAACAGCATGAGTTTGCATGCTGTTATAACAACATGTTTACTTTCCTTTATATCCCTGGCTTTAAGAACCATTCATGATAAGCTACATGTTATGGTGGCTCCTACCTAACAGCTTTAAAGGAGCATGGCTGTGCGACAGTAGCTACTACTGCATACACACTGGTGCTTGCTTATAGATTAGGTTCTGTACTGGTGTGTTTGACCTTCCGGTTGAGTCTCTATAATTGTGACATGTGGCCTTCTTATGTCTTTGCAACAACTGTGTTTACACACCAGATTTCACTATTTCCATTGGAGTGCATACTAGTGTGTCAGAGTGCTCGTGATTGTGCTTCTTGACTTTTACTGTGGGCATTTTGTGTGTGTTATGTCTAGGTGATGCAGCGCTCGTGCTACATGTTTAGAATCCTGACCAGAGTGTGAGGTCAGAGGTCATGTCTGTTTCCTCTAATGAAAGGTCCCAGCCAGGCTATTGCAGGCTGTCCTCGTGTCTAAACTTGTATTGCATTGTTTAGTGCTGGCACACTATAGAAGCCCCATCGGGGTGGAATGCTCGCTGAACGATAATATAATACCTGTGTGTCTCCTCAGCGCTGTGTTAGGTAGTCTTGTAGGGAAGGTGTCCACTTAATTAAATATGCTGTACTTGGACACTATGATAATTGTGAGTTAATTTAAGGGGTGATTTGATAATGTACAGTGTGTTGGCTTGTTTTCCATACGTGCGGTGTTAGAATAGAGATGTACAGGACAAGTGAATTACAGACTCACAGGAAACAGTCAACATACTATGTGTAGAGTGGGTATAGGCATGGGATGCTTTGAAAATGTCATGTCATGATTATTATTGCCATTCACGATATTATCCTGAAAGTCATCTAGATATTCTTAAATGGCACAAAAACAATGGCACTAAAACACTACTATCACTCTACCTCACATTTCTCACATCCAATCTAAAGGAAGGTGTCATTCTTGAGAATGCTTGCTGACTTTGAGCTCAAATCAAAACAAACTCCCTCAGAAGCCCCGCTCCACACATTAAAACAAATTGCAAAGCCAAGGGTTATTGTGAGAGTGAGTGTACAAGTACCAGATTATTTTTTCAACACACACACACACACACACACACACACAGACTGAGTTGTCATTAAGAATGCAGGGCCAATGCACTATTTTTGAGAAGTTCCAAACTAACATGTCCATTAATATCTCTTCTATCAAATACAAGCACTGTTGACTAAAAATGGACATCTAGATCTAGTGTCTTTTTATTGTGGAATGTGCCCTTAACTCCCCCTCACTCTTTCTTTTAATGTGTAATTTGTACGGTATTGATTACTCGCTCACACTCCTTCATTGACTCACTCACTTATTAGTTATTAACTTATTGCCTTATTTATTTGCTCACCATTTATTCACGTATTGATTCACTCACTCATTTATTCACTGATTGACCCGCCCACTAACACAGGCTGTTCACTCGTTATTTTACCTCTTTGGCATCTACATTCATTCCCATCTCATTTTTTATTGGGGAACTCCCCAGAGTGTTTGTCTGTCCCAATGTTTCTGTCTTAAATTAAAGATGCACGGAATTGTATTGTAATACAAATATTCACTTTTAAAGGCTACTCATTGCTGCCCTAAACCCTAGTGAAAACAACACAGGACCCCTTGGAATAAGAACATCTATGGAAAAACAAAAACAGAGATTATAAACTAATGCTGTGCCCCCCCCCCCCCTCCCCCTAATGCAGCACGTGTGGGGTGACTGGTCGCTGGGAGTGTGAGCAGAATGCATGCCTAGTAGAGGCTGACATGATTCACGCCATTAACAGTGGACGATATGGGTACAACACACTCACTCACACACACACACACACACACACACATGCATAAGTATATTCACTCACTTCCATACTTAATGACTATCCCATCCTCTCCTCTCCTCTGTAGATGGAGGGCAGCTAACCATAGTGATTTCTATGGCATGGCACTGGATGAAGGCATCCGCTACCGCCTGGGAACCCACCGGCCATCTCGCTCCATCATGAGCATGAATGAGATCCAGGTGAGCTTCATGTCTGGGGTTACATGGATTTAGAACAGGAACGCGCGCACACACACACACACACACACACGCGTTTATCCATCTGTGCAGATATGCACTCCATCCAAGCCACACTTTCAGCTGTGTCCTCTATTGTGTCACTTCTCCAAGTGGAGACCCCCTGTCTTCCGCTAGCACGTCCCCTAGCTGTGCCAGGAGGCAAACCAGAGCCCGTGCAGCAGCCTCATTCATAATATCGTTGTCTTCTGTATTCCTGTCTGTATTACATGCTCAACTTCTCCCTATAGTATTTCTGTCTATTCGTGTCTATTTTTATCTATACACACACAGATCTTTAAATGTATTGGCTGTCTCCTACTCTACACTATACACTCTGTTGGGATTATAACACACTGCTTTGATCCCATCATAAATCCATAGGGTTTTAGTGCCTGCAGGTCACTGTGAACGTTCCCCGGTAAACGCGTGGCGGGTCTGTACTTAGACTCTGACCTACGGCAGCAGTACATCACGTCACGCACGGCACATTCCTCAGTTATATATCAGGTGGACATTGCCTCAGAGGGAACATTACAGTAATGGCTGGAATGACAGGCATCCAAAAACATCTATTTACACTGTATAAATAGGACGATTTTAGGAATCTATGAAGATTCCTACAATGAACAACCTGTTTGTAACTTAATCATTAGTTAATAAAGAATGGAAAAGTTATGGATAGTTAGTCAAGGAATGTTAGGAATCTGACTGCTACTCATGAAGATTTCTCAAATCAAATGAATGCAATGTACTGGACATAACTTTCTTGTTGATATATATGATTATGGCATATTTTATGCTATTTTAATGTTTTTGTCTTCACAAAATATGTGAGTATATAGTATATACATACAGTATATAATATTGTATTTCAGAGAAATGATAATTAGTTTTCATATTCATAGACTGTATGTGTTGTGTACGTGTTGTGTAAAAGGTTGATGCTCCTTTCATAGGCCTGTGTTTACTGACTCCAGTGTGTCCATATTAGGATTTACATGTTTACTCTTCCCATCTTTTCCATGATGTACGGATAAAAGTGAATTGTTTCATGGGGCGACTGTGTGAGAAAAGGGATCAAAGGTTCCTTCCCCTTGAGCACTGTGAGATTGACATTGGGCCAAATGTTCTTAATCGCCTGTAAATACACTCTCTGTACTGGAACTCTGCTCGGCAGATTTAATGCAATCTTGTCAGTGATCCAACCGCATCATACAATACGATGCCCACAGGCCATTTCATTTGCTCATGTGCTTTCTGCCGTGGACAAAGTATGACAACACAATATTGTGGCATTGTTTTATGAGCCCTGTTTCCAAACTTGAGACTGCTGTCAGTTATGACAGTTATTGCTTTAATTAAGAACAGCTCTCTAGATGCAGGGCTTGCTTAGTGGAAAAGCAGGGTATTCCCACATTCAGAATCCTGAACACCAATGTACCATTGTCCCTCTCACCTCTTCCCAGATGAACATGGACCCTCGCGGCGAGCCGCTGCCTCGCTACTTCAGCGCCGCAGAGAAGTGGCCTGGAAAGATCCACGAGCCCCTGGACCAGGGCAACTGTGCCGCCTCCTGGGCCTTCTCCACCGCAGGTAGCATACATCAGATGTCACAGCGTGTCTTGTGGTCCAAATTAACCGTTGTTATAAAATGACATATTTATTCAACTCCACATGGCTCCAGTTTAATACATGTGAAGTATATAAATTAACAAATAGGATAAACAAACAGTAAAAAGCTTTTTGTAAATATGTCACACACAGCAGAAAACGTCCCAGTCTGAGGAAGGCTTATTGACATTATTAAAGTCAGAAAGATCACCACTCAAGTTTACTTTCTTACAATATGCACCAGCAATATGCTGTATGCTATGCAACCAATCACTGTAGAGTTGTCCTGATTTTGTCCGTGCTGCACCGCGTGTTGTAATGTTGTGTTATGTAAGCGTGCGCTCACAAAGCACGGCATTGTTTGCCGACACAGCTCTGTTATCTTCTCAATGACGTCGTCTGTGTGTCTCCTCGCCAGCGGTGGCGTCCGACAGGATTTCGATCCACTCCATGGGTCACATGACCCCTCAGCTGTCCCCGCAGAACCTCATTTCCTGTGACACGCGCAACCAGGGTGGCTGTGCGGGGGGTCGCCTTGATGGAGCCTGGTGGTACCTCAGGCGCAGAGGGTAAAGATGCACACAATAATGACAGAAAAAGCCAGTTCTCCAACCATCCATGAGCCGAAGTTATTTAATAGTATATCATAAAGCATACAATTATGAACATATTAAAAAACATAAACACCAGTAAAGCAACAAGCTATTTATGCTAATCGTGGCAGTTAAGTTTAGTTTAAATAAAAGGGAAATAACTTAGATTTGCCACATTAATTGTAGTTGTACATGGTAAAATTCATAGCAGAGAGGTTGTGAATATTGCAGCTATAACGACGGTTTACTCAATTTAATCCACATTTGTTTTTGATTACCGGTATCTTATAAGACATATAAAACATATTAACAACCATAAACACCGCTAAGGCTAATTTAGGTAAAGATGATCAAATGACTTTCTTTTTTAACATTTCAGTGTAACATTTGTTGGGTTCAAACCAATCTGCACTTTCCATCCATTTGAAAGGAAGACATTGAGTTTTTTTCTTCCAGGGTGGTGACAGAGGACTGTTACCCCTCCCTGCGCCCCGAGCAGGCCCCCGTGGAGGTGGGCCGCTGCATGATGCAGAGCCGCTCTGTGGGACGGGGCAAGAGACAGGCCACGCAGCACTGCCCCAACACACACAACTACCACAACGACATCTACCAGTCTACACCCCCGTACAGGCTGTCCTCCAGTGTAAGGACACACACACACACACACACACACACACAGAGTGACTTGTCAATAAGAATGCAGGGCGCGCGCCTATTCATGGTACCACCTCTCCATCACTTCACATACTGTAACACTCGGCTTGCAAAACACATTCTTTAATCCCAAGTAAACACGGCGGCTTGCGTAGGCCTGCTGAACATTAGCTGGAATTCCTCCTGGAATATTGTTGTGGAATATTTATTTTGTGTTCCCACCACATTGTGTATAATACACCCATCGCTCCTCCTTTTGCAAAACCCAACACCAAATTGGTTGTTTAATGCTGTTATTCTATAGATTTAGTTAGGTGCATATATTCATCATAGATTTACTGTAAATTTTGCAATAGTCTGCAATTTCAACAGTTGAGAGGCAACATGAATCCCTAGTCACATAAAATGGAGCACCTGTAAAAGCCCCTAAATCTGGCTCCAGAAGCCTTCTCCGCATGCGGTGACTTGTCCAGTAGCTCACCATTATCAAAGCTGACTTCAGAGAGCAGCTACGGTGGGGTATGTGCCCCAGCCAGCCGTCAGCCCAAGCGACAGCTAATTCCTCTGAAATCATTACAGTCGGTTGTTTCTGTGAAGTCAAGAAGCCAGCCGTGAAGTACGAGCAGGCCTGCTCTACTGTATCCTGTAGTCCAAAATATCCCGCTGCCGCCCGCTAACTCTCTGGTCTACTGTAAATGTTGTTCATATTTCTGTCCACTTATGAATCTCTCTGTCTCAATCTTAGGAAAAGGAGATCATGAAAGAGATTATGGATAATGGCCCTGTGCAAGGTCAGTTGGTGTGTTTGTGTACGTGTGTGTGTGTGTGAGGTTGGCTTGGCACCATATGGCTCGGCATGGTCAAATGAGCGAGGGTTGTGATTTGCATTTCCATCTCAACCGTCTGAAGGTGTGTCTAACTGATATATCTTGAATCTTCCGTCTCACTACAATGTCTAGACTTAGTTCATTGCAAGTACGCTACCCAATTATCGATCTTGCTAAAAAAATGTAAACACACATGCTAGTTTAATTAAGAGAAATGCAGAAAATTTATAATGTGTGTCGAACCAACAGAATGTTTCAGTGTCCGCCCCGGTAGCACTTTACTCACTTTAATTTCACTTTAATTTCACTGTGAGAATCAGTGTGGAAAACCTAGGAATAACTTAGAATGTGTCCGAGTAGCAACTGAACTTTCCAATCAGCTATACTGGTTTCGGTTAGCGGACAGTGAAAACGACCGTTTCATCCAATCAACTGCCAAGTATTTTTTCAAAGTACCTGCCCTTTACAAACAGTTTACACGTACGGCTCCCCAGATGGACTTGTGACAACAATCCGTCTGGCATGTCAGGTTAGATAGGACTAGGCTACAACCTAGCTTACTGCTTTTAAAATGTATCTCGCCACTGCATGATAAGAATGATGACAAAGCCCATAACGTCACAGCGGGCCACTTGGAGGCGTGCATGGCTCACTATGGCCCCTCTCCAGAACAGGTCCATCTCAGGTACGGCTCTCTACAGCACTGTATGGTTAAACTGGTAATGAAAACGCAAACCAGCGCGGCTCGACATGGAGAGGCCAAATGCGCCAGTGAAAAAGCCCCATCATATGCTCACACTGTTCTCTACCCCTCCCCTTATACATCCAGTATTTGTGGACAGATTATTATTGACAAACATGCTTCACAGGCCTCAGGCAGGGCACCTGATGTCATGTGTTAGCTTGTCATCCTGACGAGCTTAGGCCCAGGGTTTCAACTTTGACCCCACAACGGGCTCCTTATCGCTGTGGTTTAACTGACCTTCCTTTTAATAGCCGACCACCTCCCCCTTCTGGCATCCATCTCAAGGGTTGTCAACTTACTCAAGAGCAAGAAGTCATGCGTGTGCGTGTGCGTGTGTGTGTGTGTGTGTGTGTGTGTGTGTGTAGCGGTTGCACAGTGGTGTTCTTTGATACATTGCCAGGCTCTTGTATTGTTTAGTAATAGGAAATCTTAGGAAACACCCTGGACATCTCACTGAAAGTTCCCGTAATCAACCAGAAACTCTCTTTATTATAAATATGAAAATACAATGCTCTCTCACACACTAATGCTGTGTTTCAGTTCTTTCCAGCAACCTCAGCTGTGCGTAGTGTAGACATGTTGGGAGAATTTACTTGGTGAAATCAGGAAATAGCTTTTAAGTGAATTGGCCTTTGAATGAGATCGTTATCACCCACTAGCCACGACAGATTGAACACCTACGTTGAAATTGTGTGTGTGTGTGTGTGATATCTGTTTGCTAATTCTGCCTGATTGCTCTTGCAGCTATTATGGAGGTTCATGAGGACTTCTTTGTCTACAAGAGTGGAATCTACAAGCACACAGATGTCAGCTTCACCAAACCTCCACAGTACCGCAAACACGGAACTCACTCCGTCAGGATCACTGGGTAAGATGTCTGCCTTGTGTTAAATTACATTTACAATTCGTTGTTTACTTACTTAACAGAATAAAAGCCTGCCGGACAACCCCACAGGTGTGGTTTTGTGTTCTTTTCAAAGATGGTCGGGAGAAGGGCAATATCTTTTTTATTTCTATAATTTTGTCTCATGTAATGCATGTCCCGTGCCACTAGGTGGCTTGTGTCCCGTCCTGCACTACTGCCATATATAATGTAATGTCTCTTCCAAAGGAATGGGGTATTTCATCATACAATTGTGTGGTTAGAATGTTTTTTGTTTTGTTTTGTTTTTTTACAACTCCAGGCATGATTGGATGACGAAACCTGTTCTCACTAAAGCGATTAAGAGCAATTAAGCAAGAGACGTTTCTACAGTAAACAGCATGTTGTCTCTGTCCTGCACACCAACTTGTTCTCACAGGTGTTTGTGCGACTTGACGTCTGCACGCTTAGAAAGCTCATGTTTTACAATCCATTCATAAGGCCTGAATCAGGTTTCAGTCAGGCTGGAGCTAATACCACACCTGAATGAAGCCCTGTCCCACATGCGCTCCTGCCGGTATGAATGTGTGCGTGCGCGCTCTCGGCCTCACACACAGCCGTGTGTGACTAAGACGCCTCCCATCCCGGTCTACTGTGCTGGGACAGAGACACACCTTGGCAACACTCCCTTGTCTGCCGAAGCAAGTCCTTCCCCCCACATCCAGTAACCACGGCGACCACAAATATGCAGGCGGGCAGACACCTGGATCACTTCTCCCTGTAGCGTGCGTGTGTGTGTGTCTTATTTCTATCCCCTCTTTCATCTCTTCGCCGCACCGCTCCCGGCATTATCATTCTTCAGCTAGCCGTGTAGCGCCCCGCCCCTCCCCCGCCCCACCTACACACCACACAGTCTCCTTATCTCCTTATCGTTTAGTCTGGTCTCGAGGCAGGTAGGTAGTTGTTTGCCGCTGTCTGCACCGGAGGCCAGCGGCAGGGTTTGCTCCCTGTACTCGATGGCCACACACCTGTAAACATACAGGCTGTTGCTAGGGGGAGTTCTCTAGATGGTTGTCCACTGTGTGTGTGTGTGTGTGAGAATCGAGCAGCGAATGCCTGCTGGGTCTATAATGGGTCTGCCTACAGCGTCTATTACTTGAACTTGTGCTAAAACACAGACTGCTTCATTTGGCCCAAGCATTGGCCTGACAACTACACTTGCATACAGGTGAATTCCACAGCTGCCCCATTCACATTTTCACCATGACCCTTCCGCATTACATCACCTCGCTCGTTGCGTTTACCCAGGCCCCTAGTGAAAATGAATGAGCGCGAATATAGAGTTCTGTGTGTAATATTGTGTGGTAATTATTGCAGTGTGTGTATTGCAAGTGGACCATAGCTACTTTATTATGTGTAGCCGCACCACCTTCCCCGCCAAATTACAAGCAGTTCTGTTGTAACGCCCGGGGCGGCGGGGCCGAGCACCCGCCTCCCTCGGTCTTCCTCGCCGGTGTTCTGACCACGGACCCACCTGCCACACGTGCAGGGGAGCACAATCAACGTCACCCGCTGCCCGTCAGGGCTACATCTGTTTCGTTATTTGTCGTAATTGTCTTGTTGTTCTCTGCATGTAGCCTGCGATGACGTTCACACTAATAGTTATTGCAACCCTTCCGAGCACTACTGCTCGTTAGCCGACCCTTGTCTGGGCTTCCTGATTCTGCGCCTGCACTCACCTCATCGCCGACAATCCTCACATCTCTGTTCTATCTGTGACCTCCTCATATGCGATTTAAGCATTAACCCTAACCCTAGCAGTGTGTGTGTGTGTGTGTGTGTGTGTGTGTGTGTGTATTAAATGACATGCGTTTTTATCTAAACGTCCTGATATTGCAAACAGCTTTGCTATACACACGCTGTCTATTATATGCTGTGTGTGTGTGTGTGTGTGTGTCTGTGTACTTCTGTGTTATGTTCTAACACAGCTGGTGACAGGCCGTTAGTTGCTATTGGCAGCAAATGAACAACGCATCTGGATGCTGGTCGGTGAGGCAGGATGGTTTCCCAGAATGACACGTAGAGCAGCAGCTTACAGTATCAGGACGCTGGGCCTGTCTCAAGTCTCCCGCTCACTGTATCAATGTATACATTGTTGCACATTGAATGCTGACCAAGTAGTAGGCCCATAGACCACAGCACTAGTTCACAGGGTCACACTAGAGCAGTGGTTCTTAACATTATTGGAGGTACTGAACCCTGCAAGCTTCATCAGTGCATTCACCGAACCCTTCGTAATTGGAAAAATAAAACATGATTTCCTCAAAAAAGGTATATAATGTATGTGTGCACAAAATGAACCATGCATTAGTTGCACACAAAATCACTATGTTCAAAGAACAAAACCAACAAAACATGAATTTCACACAAAAACATAACTCAATGAATATTTACTGCAAATAAATGTGATTTTGCTGTTGCCTTTTAGATACAAGTTCAAAAATGCACGGCTTCACGTTGGCGAGTGCCGCTCTCATAATTTTCGCAACAAAGTTGGTTCCTTTTCTTAGTTTTCATGTCTACCATCCTCGAAAAGGATTGCTCGCAAAGATACGTCGTAACAAAGGGTGTGAATATCTCAAGGGCTTTCTTAGCAATAAGAGGGTATGGTACGATTTGCTAGTGTGAACCGGTCTATACTGTGTGTGTCTTGACCCCTGCCGAACCCTTGAGAGCGACTCAACGAACCCCTGGGGTTCGATCGAACCCAGGTTAAGAACCACTGCACTAGAGCATTGGTCCCCAATCCTGGTCCTGCAGGGCCGCTGCCCTGCATGTTTTAGATATCTCCCTGCTCCAACACATCTGATTCTAATGAACTGGTCATTATAACGATCTATTCATTTGAATCAGCTGTGTTGGAGCAGGGAGACATCTTTAACATGCAGGGCTGCGGCCCTCCAGGACCAGGATTGGAGACCCTGCACTAGAGGGTCACTTGGTGCCCATGTGAGCCAGGGACACCGTGGACACGGAACAGGGGGCTAGAGGAAGGGATGGGGCACAGCGAGGAGTGCCTAGAGCTACACCCTGTCTGCCCCCAGCCACCGGCGTGTTTACACAGGCCAAATCCCGTCGCCGTGCGTCCCTTTTTAAAGCCCGGAGCCTGGGAAAGTTTATGGAAATGGCATAGCGGTCCACTGTGGTGGAAAGGGCATTGTCTGGGCCGCTGATCCTAACTGAACTGCACATAGGGGAGGGATCACCTCCCCTGGAAAGAGGGGGAGGGTATAGGCGGGGTACACGAGGGCAGTGGTGTAGCCATCATTGTTCCTGACAAGTGAACTGATTGTGGCCCAGATAAGCAAACCGATAGCGGCCATATTCTGTCTGCCTCCGTTCATATGTCAGTCAGTGTGCATGTGGCACGCCAACACTAGCTACCCTGTGAAACCATGGAAACCATGGAAGCTCCCACCATCCAAGCCCTCTTTGGTCTATTTCAGACAGATGCCTGGTGATGTTCTTACAGCTGTTTACTTTTAAGACTCCGCTCAGGGAGACATTAAGCTAATAAAGTCACTAGCTGTGAGCATTATCCGCCAACGCTGCTACTGAATTGGCACTGCTTGAAAACGACGTGCTTTTCTCAGCATTCCTTTCTTCGTAATAAAGATAACAAGTTATTGAGCAATAGAGGGAGGCCATTAAATGTCTGGTGTGAACAAATGGTGGGAACTGACTTGGTTTTGGTGAGGTCACGCAGAAACGTCAGCTACCAGCTATTAAGACCAAAGAACATGCTGGAAATGCATCGACCCACCAAGGCCTGCTTTAATTACATCCTTTAGTTAGAGATTGAGCTCCACTGATGTTGTGAGCGCAGAGTTGGAAGTTGGGTGTTGTCCACTTCCTCCCTATACTTGCCTCTACAATACTTCCTGTCTCTTGGCTGGAAGTGGATATGGAAATCAGGGATTCCACGAATGATTCGTGTGTGTGTGAAGTATAGTATTGCAGTGAATACAGCCATATACAGTGTTAACATATGCAAATTCAAATACACATACAGTATAACTGCATGTGATGTGATGTTGGCTATCAAGTAGGATTGTGAAATATGTTAGGTAGACCTCATTCTCTAACACCTCAAAGTTCTAGCGACAAACCTTTGGGCTTTAACATTCTTGCTAAAGCGGCCGCCTCTCATGCCGGTGTTCTGAGTTTGAATCCCAGTCAGCTATACGTATATGTCAATTTATAGCCCCAACCATGAATAATATTTTGTTTTCAGGATGTTTTTAACAAGATGAAAGCTATGTTTAGCTCTTCTTCCCATTTCCTTGTTGGCAATGCCAAATACGAGGTGAACACGTTCCTCAAGGGTTGACATTTATGGGCATATTCATAGCCCGTTCATATTGCATAAACAATAGTTAATCTCTGACACAGATCTCTGTATTCCACTGTGGTTTCTATATTTAGGTGCCCTGGGGTCTTTTCTTTGTGAACCCTAATAAACAGTCATCTCTGCTTTTATGTGCCAGGTGGGGAGAGGAGACTAACTTTGATGGAACGCCAATAAAATATTGGGTATGTACTTTTTCGACGAAACATTAGTTTGATGTGATTTGTTTTTGATTGATGTGTGTACAAAGGCATATAATCTCCCTTCTTAAAAGGGAATTAAACACTCAAAACGATTGTCTTAAATCTGTGTAATGCAGCTGATTTCACTTTATGTCTGCAATGGCAAGAAATGGGCACACATTTGACACTGATACCGCAATTGCCGTGTGTTCAACATGAGGATTATGCCTTTAGTTTATTTAGTATTTTGGATCATATGAAACAACATTTCAATTGTCAATTTTAATGATGTGACTGCATCATCTAGTGGTTTGGCTGGTCAACCCTCAGCCAGATTGTCTTGGGTTTAAGTCCCGGAGTTAGCCTACCTGTAAAGCCAAACCTCCTCCTTTATTGTATACGAGTACAACTTAGTAGTTGAACTCATCGTTAGATGCTTGGGATAAGTGGAATTATCCATCCATCCATCCATCCATCTTCATCCGCTTATCCGGAGTCGGGTCGCGGGGGCAGCAGCTTCAGCAAGGG
>JAODTR010041994.1:0-19611 GCA_025399935.1 Amblyopsis rosae | reverse complement strand
GAGGCAAACACACATTGAGCAGGGGAGACAACGAGGACATCCACAGGTTGGGAGGGGAAGTGCAGGCAGAGAGACACGGACAGCCCAGGAGACAGTCATGACAAAATCTTTTCTTTTCCATACTATTTATAGAGATTATTCTTATTTTGAAGGTCATTCTCTAATCTATATCTATATATCTTTATATACAGTATATATATATATATATATATATTAACCCTATTATAACGATTATTTTAAATTATATTAATGAATATAAATAGGCTATATCTGAATTAATGAAGTTACTGTAAAATGTAGTATATATTAGAAATGTATAACTCATAAGGGCGTGTGAACATGTGCCTGCATGTGCATGCGTTTCATCAAGCATTTTGATGAAGGCTAATTTTCTAATTATTTCATTATGATTAGACGTAAAATGCTGATATGCACGTTTGCACGACAAAGTAGATTGTCCAATAGGGCTACCCAAGGTTTAAAAATAACATGCAATAAGAATCCTCACCACCTTAAATACGTTTTATGCCTACTTAAGAACTGTTCAAATGATCCTGAAATACAGTAATCCAATACAGCAAAGAACATCCATTGCTTGGCATACAGTCTTGTGTGTGTGTGTGTGTGTGTGTGTGTGTGTGTGTGTGTGTGTGTGCGCGTGCGTGTGTGTGTGTGTGTGTGTGTGTGTGGGTGCGCGTGCGTGTGCATGTGCCTGTGTTTGATGGGGGTGATTAATGAGTGTTACTGGGTGGCAAAGACGTCGTATCCCTTCTCACCCCTTGGTCACCGCCACACTCAATAGCTTCATCAATTTGTACCAATTATCATGTCAATAGACCAGAAGGGAAGGGAGGAGTGTTCCAGCAGAGGAGGACACACAGAGAGACATGGGCTCCTGCTGTAGAGCATTATGTTGAATGGACAAAAGAACATTGTTACATTTTGTGTGATGTGACTTGGGAGTATTACTTATTTATTATAACCATATAATTCTATAATTCTCTATAATTACAACCATTTTTTCCCTTCATTTATCCAGAAGCAACATGCTAATTCTCAAACTTAAAGGAACTTATGATTCAAAATGTATAATAAATTAGCCTAGTTACAGAAGGACAGCTGAATTGCATATTGTGAACAGTAACTTATATGTAACGTATTTATCCCATATTGACACCTCCGCAGGAGCAAGGAAAGTGTGTATCTGTATGTGTGTGTGTGTGAACACGAACAGGTGTCGGTCTGATATAGATAAGCAAATAACTGCACACACATAATTAGGTGCTCAAATGGGCAGTTCAGACAAGAGGGATATAAACTCCAGAATAATGACACATTCGTTTAACAATGTATATCAACCTTTATTGATATAATTATCACAAGATTGTTAGGACATCACTAACCTAAACCGGAAGAAATATGAAACTAGAAATAAGAAATATTTCCTCAACCCCCTCTCCAGCAACTTCTAACACTGCAGTGATGAGAAACTTCCGAGAAGCCCAACAGAGTCCAGGTACATGCTGATATCAGTTTAGATAAGATGGCAGTGGCAGCAAGCAGACGTCACATATTCCACAGACAGACAATGAGGAGATTGCATGCAGTCTACATATAACTTCTTCTGTGCAATGAGCACAATAAACTGCATAGGTGTGTGTGAGTGTGTGTGTGAAACGAATCAACATGCATTTGTTTGACACCTGTCCATTCACTGTGTCTTATATAAAACCTCAGTACGACCTGTTAAACAGTGACATCGGATTGTCTGAATTGTCTTATCTGAGTATTGGCAGGGCCATAAACATTTTAACAAGGAAGGTGGCCAAAACATTCACCATAGCCAGGAGTATCAATTTGGTTTTCTAGCAACAAATAATTTAGACCTTATTCGTATCTTGGCCAGGGGTTATTGCTAACCCCTGGGTTAAGCCTATTGTGACTGGTTTGAATAGTATTATCATTCTCTGATGGCTAATAAACATGGGTATTCATTACTGGTTCATTTAACTGTTTTGCTCTGCGTTACATGGGCAATACCTCAGGGCATAAGAAAGAGAGTGTAGTGGCATAAGGACGATGGTAGAGAGTAGAGACAAATAGGAGGGGACATGCTAATGAAACATCATGTTCTTCATGTAGGAGTGATATATGAAGCAGCAGTTCCTCCTCCCAGCCTGTCAGTATCAACTTGTCTAAGCAACCAGTTAAAACATGAATTCAGCCGATAGCGTCTAGATAAACTCTCTAATGCGTTCCCTTCGGCACATTGAAAACACAAGAATGTGTAGAGACATTTAAACATTCGCAATGCACTCTTATTGGTGTATGTGTATGGTGCCTTTCAAAGCAATGGTTATAGGGCCGTCAGGCAATTAAAACATTTAATCGTGATTAATTGCACGCTTTAATTAAGTACTTGTTTATAAATAGCAAATAGCATATTTTTACCTGTTAAAATTTTTTTAAATTATTTAATAAAAACATAACACTTAAAAATATATATTTAGGTTAAAATTGGAACATGTAAAAATACGCAATTAGTTAATCTCAATGAATTTAGTAATGTACATGTTTTAATCGACTGACTGACTGCCCTAGTTCTAAAACTTGGTTCCTGCCTGGGAAATCACTGTCCTTCATGTTTTAGATAACTCCAACACACCTGCACACCTGATTCTAATGAATGGGTCGCCATAGGTCTGCAGAAGCCTGGTAATGACCCATTCCTGTGAATCAGGTGTGTTGGAGCAGGACCAGGGTTAAAGACCTCTGTGTTAGAGCAGGGGGCCTTCAGGACTAGGAGAAACATTGCTTGCACAACATGGATACAATCAATATGGATACAATCTGGATATGCAAAAAAAAAAACAATTCCATTTGGGCTGCTGTGTTCCTCACAGAAAACGAGCCATAGCCAAGAAGTATGAGGTTGAACAAAATATAGTTTTCAAATATGCGGTATGGGGCGCTACCGTCATAGCTACGTTAAGATGACTTCTAGTAACTGCAAATATGAAATACAAACATTTCCATTATAATAAAATTGGGCGGGGCCAACCATAACACTGGGGCGGGGCCAACCATAACACGACAGTAGTGCCCTACACAGCCTGCACACTGACATTGTCATGCTCCCAAGCTGTGACCGACACCTGATGGAGGCAGAAGAGGAGAGGAATTATGTATGCACACGTCGCACACACACACGCACACACATGCACACACGCACATGCACACACACGCACACACAGAAACGTCTGATTAAACCCAGCAACTATGACTTGGTGGGAGTGTCAGCTGGCCACGAGGCTAATTGAACTGTCAGAGTGAATGTGTTTCACTCTCCTCTGCGTGGAAGGATGGAGGGCTACGGGTAAAATGATGAGGGCTATATTAAAAAGGCAGGAGTAATAGTTGGAGAAAGACTGGGTGAAGGGGAGGAGGAGGAGGCTGAGAACGACCAGAGTTGATTAGGAGAGGAGGTGTTATTTCTCAGCTGTCAGTCTGTCCTCAATCACGGCTGGTTTGTGTTTATGTCTGGACACTTAGCAAAACAACAGCGAGAAAGCAGCGGAATAAATCAAAATGATATTCGTGTGGTCATACATGTATGTGGTGCGTACGTGTCATTTGTGTTGAGAACTATAAGCATAGCCATATCACTTGTTATCACTGTTTACTTTGTGTGGCAGTATTTCCAATAAATAGTTGTTTTTTTATTATTTTTGATATTGGTGTGGATGGTGTGTCTTGTTTTCCACTACAAAATAATGTATTCTATTTGACTAATCCTGGTATTATAATATAATATAATATAATATAATGTAGAGTTTCTGTGGGCCATATACTATAGTATATACATTTATAAGAAGAATGACTCATTTGGCCACTTTGTTGGTGCTATCCATATTTGTTCTATTTTGTATTTAATCTGTTTACTGGAAACAAACAGCCAACCTAATCACCCAGATCTTAACATACATTGCTTTCCAGCAGCATGAGAGTTCATAGCAGAGCTGCTTTGAGTTTGCATTACATGAAGACAGGCTCTGTGTGAGCATTCATGGACTCACACCCCACAGATCAACAGATGTATAGCTGTTCTCTCCCACCACCAGTCAGTCCTCCCTGTCATTGTATGTCAGTGGGCGCTACATGTGTCTGCACCTCCTGTCATTCACACATCACTGCCAACAGCTAACGAGCCCCTCCTTCCTACCTTCCCCTCAAACACTCCTCCTCCCCCTATTGTGTTGTCATCTCTGTGTTTACCCTGCTTAGTAGTCCTGACCCCAAACCCAGCTTCCGCCCTCCTCCTTCTCCTCTCTTCCTCTACCTCTCCTCCCCTTCTGTCCTCCCCATTCCACGCCTCGCCGGTGACAGCCGCCATTAATCAACTCATTTGGAACGAGGCTGAACCTTGTAATGGTGAACGCCCCCCCCTGCCTGGTACCAGGAAGTCTTCTATTCCCCTGCACTCCATTAGCCCCATCAGGGCACGGCTGGGTCTACTCAAAACATGCAACAAAAACGCACAGATGAGAATAGATGCAACAATGGGATGCAGACAGCAGAGGAACAATGGGCCTAACTGGTTTAGCTGTTTGGGGAATCTTACCTCAGTGTTGCTGACACTGTGTGGCCATTGGCCTTATTGCTCTTATGAGACAAATAGCCAGCCGGCGAGGAATAACAACTCTTTAAAACAATAAAATACATAGATTATCTGTAATGTATGATTATATGCATAATTTAATGTATTAATTGTTTGTTTTATTTAGATTGCTTACATGATTGATGGTTTTAAACTGGGTATTGCAGCTATGCTTTTATTGTGTACCTTTTTATGGGGTCCCTGGGTTTTTTGAAAGGCACATTATAAATATAATGAATTATTATTATTATTATGATTATTATTATGATTATTATGATTATGATTATTATTAATAATAATAATAATAATCATAATAATTGTTTGTAATAATATATTGTTGGTTCTAGAAATACATAGTGTTTTCAGTAAAGCTATATATATCCCTGTACTCAACAATAGCCTTCAGCATTACAAAATTATGACTTACCACTTAAGGCAATTATGGATGATAAAATAAGGTGCCCTAATCTTAAAAAGTGCTTTATGTTTGATTAAGTACCCCGAGGTTTCCAAGCACATGTGCTGGCATGGCACAACCTCTGTGACAGACAGAATCACCCACAGGGTTTAACCTCTGCCACATTTGTGTATGAATGGAGGCAGAGTGAATGGATCTTTTACAGTCGGTGGTAGAAGAGAGTAATAGTTTTGTGTTAGCCCTGGCTTGCTCTGGTATTGTGTCTGTGTGTGTGTGTGTGTGTATGTGTGTGTGTGTGTGTCTGTGTCTGTGCGTGTGTGTCATTCTGTTAGTGTGCAAAGTGGCTCTCATTGAACAGTATAGCAATTTAAAATCACTCTTACACAATAGGCTTAATGCCAGCTCCTCTAGAGAGGCATCTGTGCTCTGCTAAAGTGTGTCTTCAGTAAACCCTCTAGTTGTATTAAGAGGGGTCACTTGAAAGTGGCAATGCAAATATAACAGGTTAAGCATCTCTCCTACAATAACATTCACGTCAGCAATTTAACTTTTTTAAAAGGCTGAGTACTTGCAAAGCTTTATTTGGTTGTTTCTTCAAAAATGGAACACGTACTTAGTGCTGGACAGACATAGGTTTTGAACACTGAAACATTTCATGAATGTTACTGTTAAGCAACAGGCAGTAACCATTCAAAGACGAATATTGAGATTTTAATAGAAGAACCCTAACATGTCTTTTAAAATAAACACATGAACTGTAAAAGGAATGCAAAGAAAATAAACTATTCTGTTTCTATAACCAAAAATGTCCACAAAAACATATCTCTGAGTCGAATAATAATTAAGAATAATTTCTAAATCTGCAGTGAAGACCCTATCTCAACTGATGTGACGTTTGTGTAACTGTAACAATGAATTGTAAGATTTCTTGCTTTTTCTCTCATTTCTATTTAGGAGAAGAGATCAAAGGGTAATACTATTTTTTACAGTTTCTCTATACTATACCTAATGTAGGCCACACAACACTCTCCCAACCTCATACTTCACACATTAAAGCCCAGGGCTTCAAAGGTGCGAATCAATAAGGAAGCCATGTTTTCCTATCACTTTGTCACTTTTAGAGTTATAATGCATTTGTATACAGTATATTGCACTAATAGTATGTAAACATGCGCTTGTGCATATCTTACATTGATTGCAAGTGTTACTGTATAGTAATACACTGGTAGAACAAATCAGAACATTCCCATAATTCAGGAAAAGTATAATTATATAGCCCTTCATCACTAGACTCAACGGGAAGCATAGTAACAAACAATAACCCCTTCCCCATTCCTCCCATTAAACCTAAGAGCTACATCCTACTGTATTATGACACTTATGTGCAAAGCGTCCATTGGTTAGAGTTAGATAATCCCCAGCCTTGATACATGCAATAAACACATGGCAGTTAGTTTATGTTGTGCAGTGAACAGGTGTTCACTTATTTTAAGAGCACTTCTTTCCCAGGCCTCAGACATTTTCTTATCAGTCATTAACAAACTTATCAGCACCGTTACAGTGGCGGAGCCCTACAAATATGTGGTTTGAGTACTGCAAGGGTTCAATAGCTCTGCCTTAGCCTATGGGAATTAGGCCTACAGCATTGCACGGGATTCAAGTGGTTTTAATTATTTGCACATGTAGTCAGGTCAGATGCAATTATTTAAGATTTGCAATTCTTCCTTACCAGATGTTATTGTTATTGTTATGTTAATGTATTCAATGGCATTTTATTATACAAATATCAGTATATGCTCACTGTATTGTGTGTTCCAAACAGTGCTAAAAACCATGTTCTCGACAAATATTATATTGATATAAATGTATAAATATAAGACCCTATGCTTGGCTCTTGGGCATATATTTTTTAAAGCTGACATTAAATCATCACTAATTTACTAAATCAACAAATTAAACTAGATTGTGAAACAAACAAAAAGGCAAAGAGGCCATATGCTATCCTGCCACACTGTTTGTGCATGGACAGGTTCAGCTGGGGAGAAGTGTTTGCATGGCTATCAGTTTACTACCTCTTGTTTGCTTGATAGTGTGGTTATGGCCAGGAATCATACAGCAATTGCTGATATGAGTGAGTTTCTGTCATTTTTAATAGCCAATAAAATTTAATGAAAAGTCAGTTATATGTCAATGATAGATTTAGTTAAATTACTAAATAGTTTGACATGTGTGTGTGTGTGTGTGTCTGTGTGTATGTGTGTGTTGGGGTTGGGTGGGCATGTGTTTATGTAAAATGTGTGAGAAAGCCATAGGGCTGGCTACCTGAACCAGATAATCAGTCAGAAAGACAGACAAACAGGAGGAGACAGATATAACAAGTCACAAAATACGTTAAACGGTTACATAGATAATGAAGTCAGACAGATGTAGGTGTTGATTGCTCACAGTTTATTTGGCTGAATATCAATAAGGCCTGGTTGAATTACAAGCAAGATGTCTGACCTTGAGATCGGGAGGCGCTGACCAATCAGTGTAGATGTGACTATGCAGCAAGTCAGTGCAGAGAATTTACCACCTTCCAGAGCCACGAAGTTTAATCCTTATGGGGACAAAGGAAGTCTACAGAAATAATAACATTGCGTCACTGAAAAGAAACGGAACAAACGACAACGCCGTTTCATTAACTTGACTGTGCTTTAATTAATCAACTAATACTTTTTCGATAGACTAATAATTTACTTAGGATCAGAGGAAAGTGTGGAAAACTTTAAAAACAAGAGTTGTTCGCAGTTTTACAGACGTAAATTATTCGGTGATAGTGTATTAGAAGGAATGGCAAAAACAGAAGAGAAATCGAAAAGCTTTCGCATTGACGCACTTCTTGCGCACGGAATAGCGCGTCGGATCGACAGGGATGACGCATCGGTTGGATCTTACAGCATGAGCTCCGGCGACAGCCCGGTGTCCTGCCACGGCTCCGAGACCTCCTCCCCTCAACGGACTCCAAACAACAACACTCATACTCAAATTCAACCAGGAATGCTCCATAAAGCATCCGTCCTTAACTTCACCCAGTCAGGATTCCCGACACTGACACAGGGGTCCTTGGCAGGAATGTACCCGGGTTCCTTGTATCGTCTGGCGGGCATTGGAGGTCACCACCCCGCCTTCATGTTCCCCAGCTTCTCGCAGCTGACCCAAGCTTATCCTGAACAGCTAAATGGAGCAGTTATTCCCGGTGCATTTCCCCTGGATCCATGGATCAGAGCTGGCATGATCATACCCAGACTGTATGATGGAGGTGAGAATATGACGGCCTATTTATGCATATTGTCTGTACTGCCTTTCATATTTGATAACCCATAGGCCAATGGGCTTTAACTTATAAATATTGTTTTCGATTATGTATAAATAGCCTGTTGAAAGTGTACATTTACTAGACTACAGCATTATCAAATTAACATTTGCTAAATTAAAAGATAAAATACTGTCTAAACAAAAAGAAACGAAAGTTTCTACGTTTTTTTTGTGTCTATTTACATTTGGAAAATACAGTTTTGTGCAAAACAAAATATATTTTAATAGGATATACTATTAAATTAAGCTATTGGCCAGGCCCTAAGCCATGCTTTCCACTCTATATGTGAAACAACAACTATAATTCATATTGCTTGGCTATAAAGATCAGAATCAACCATACATTTGAAACTTTATTGTCAAGCCCTAAATTTATTGAACTATAGGCCTACACATTTTTATGCATAATTGACCAATTTAAATATGTACTAAAGTTATTACAAGATAGAGAACCTGCAACTCCCAAATCCCCAAAAGAGTAGGCTATCAATCTATGTTGTGTTTAATACATTTTTCATTCTTCCTAATTTTATATCAATAATTTGAAAATTAAGCAAATAAAACATATATGTTTTTATATATTTGACAGTGACAACATTTATTTAACCTGTTAGCATGCAGTACACCAATTGAATTATACAAACTACATTTATTTTCAATTTCTCGTTCTCTCTCTGTCCTGCTTCCACCATTGGTCACTGGTAGCCTCTGGTCAGCCAGGTCTGGTGGGCAAGTGCAGGAGGCCCAGGACGGCCTTCACCAGCCAGCAGCTGTTGGAGCTAGAGAACCAGTTCAAGGTCAACAAGTACCTGTCCAGGCCCAAACGCTTTGAGGTGGCCACCTCACTCTTTCTGACCGAAACTCAGGTGAGAGAGAGAGAGACTGCCTGTGGTTAAAGCAGATGTTAGATGTTTTAGGTACTTCAATGTTTTATTGCATTGTATTGTATTACAATAGAACATTGTATTAATAAATGCATTTAATTTTGATTATGGTTACATGCATCCACACGAACATGCATCTGCACAAACACACACACACACGCACACGCGCACACATGCACACGTGCACACACACACACACACACAAACACTGTACAACATTCAGGCACATAATTCCCCCACAGTATTAAATATTTCCCTCCATATTGAAATCATAGTGAGTAACATGAAACAAGGTGAATGAGGTCATAAAAACATAAAAGGTAAATAATACATATAAAATCAAATTGAACAGTTTTAAAGCTGTCATAATAAATCATTATATTTACAACAGGTTAAGATCTGGTTCCAGAACAGACGCATGAAATGGAAGCGGAGCCGCAAAGCAAAGGAACAGGCCGCCTCAGCTTCTCCGCTGGCCGATACGGAAGGAACCTTGGGCGGGAAACATAGTGCACAACCTCAGGCCGACGTCCACAGCTCCAGTCTGGAGGATGAGGAGGAGCCAGAGGAGGAAGAAGACAATGCTAACGACGACATGGAGGTGTTGAGGGCAGACCCTCTGGCCTCTGTAGGCTTTCTGAGACACAGAGGTTGTGCAGACAACTATGGCTCTTATTCTGAGCAGGGGCTGGAGGAGGAAAGCCACTTGGGGATTTGCCTTTAGGGGAAACATGCACGCTGTATTGTCGTTAGTTGTTAGTCGGGCCTGTATTGGACTATTCCAACCTACAGTAAAGCCTGCATGCTGTTTTGTGTGTGAGAGTATGCTGACACAGTGACACTTGAAATGTGTGAAAGAGCTGCTTTCTTTATACTGTATGAGGCCTATTGGTTCCACGTTAAATCCCATCTGTGTTGAAGTATATAAATCATAGTGAAGTGACTTGACACGGCGCATGCATGTAAATTATCATTTTTTGTTTCAGTTTAAAGGTGGGGTCAGCAATGCTGGATACATATTGTTGATATTTGAACTTGATCAAAACATAAACACTGCTTCATAATCTTCCGCCTCCCCCCCACAAATCCTCTGAAATTGGACACACATTTCTGTGTGAGCTGGGATAGTGGATGTGGGGAACACCTTTGGTGTTTTGCTACTTACAGGGCTGTGTGGAACATACAATATTTTTCTTAAGCACGCAAAGATTCAGTGTGCACACAGAATGGACGGCTAGCAAACCATGAGGACATTTTTGCTGAGTTTGACAAAGAATTTGATAGCTTACAATCGCTGTCTACACCTTTGACTTGGTTAAGTTCCCTTGTTGCTTTTATTGTGTTAAATTATGAAGCTGAATAAATATGACAATTTATTTAAGCCGAAAGGTAACTTAACCAAGTAAAGTAAAATACAGTATATACAGTAGGCCAATTTGTTGTACCACAATGTATAAATAAATATGCCTATAGTCCTATATGCGCTTAGTCCTATTTGCAGCAGACTCTATAGTTCTTGGTTAACATGGAACTCTTGGTTAACTCTTGGAAGATGAATGCTGTGTGTGGTGTGGAAAATGTTCTATTGTACTATTTCATAAGATGTGGGAAACCGTCTCATTTGTCTATAGTGTTAGCAGGACATTGGAGATACAGTATTGTTGTTTACTGCAGTAGCCAATAGTCCACAATCCATCAAATGCCCATTTACCACATGACATCGCTACAAGTAAACCAGCTACATAAATGAAGACAAATTATGATAAAATACAAACCAGATATATGGGAGGTGTGAGGTTGATATATACATAGCCTTTAATTAAGAGCAGCACATTTTCAGAAATGTATATGTTATCAATATTTAACAGGTCTATAAGTAATTGTTTAATAGAAAGAGGCCTATTAGGCACCCTCTGTATATAAATACCCAGCCTGCTAGGCTTGGATTCTTAACTAAGTTAGTGCTTTATTTATAAGTTTCTAAATTATTTATTTATAGTTATTTCATAATGTTCCAGGCCCACATCACCACCGTTTATTATCTGCCTTTTAGTAGTCCTATCCAATTGATACATTTTGTTACAGTAGTATTACAGTAAACAAATAAAATAAATACTGCATTTATTCGAAGAAGGCTTTAAATTAATTAAGAACTCTGTGTTTTTTTTACTTTAATTGTATTATTTACCATTGTGAAATGTTTACACCGACTTAAAACAGAAATTAGAAAAGTGTGATATGCTAAGCTCTATCTTCATTTTCATTAAATAATAAAAAATGCATAATTTGATCCTTGTTTTATTTTATGTTTGTTATTGATCCACACAACAACAACAATAATAATAATAGTAATAATAATACATTTTTAGCTATAGCTGCCCACCAACAGCATACGCATAAAATAACAAGGTGCATACCCCTACTACCCAATCAATATGGATAAAAGGTTCTGTTAAATGATCATGTAATGATGAATGAGAATATATAAATAAAGCTACAAGCCTTGTGCCCCCCACACACACACACACACATTTATACAGTACAGTATACACACACATATACAGTAATATTATATATATATATATATATATATATATATATATTCTGTATACACTGTATATACACTAGGCCTACTGTAAATGTACAGTATCCCGACTCAAGCAAATAAAACCTCTCAGATGGATTGTTGAAATTACAGGTAGCCTACAAGGCTGGGAGCAGTCCCATGTCAATATAAAAATGTGTAGGCCTATTTATTAACATCCTCCATCTCGTCGAGCTGCAACACATACAATACAATAGAGTCGAGAGCACCTTTGAAGAATGATGAACAAGAAGGTTCATGTGATTTCAACAAGGGAATAGGAAAACAATTTGATAGGAGGTTGGTTGATTTAACTTCTTTGTTTTTGGGCATGTGCGTTGAGAAAAGGGAAATGCAGTTGCAGTTTCTTGTCAGCTCCAATACTGACAACTGGTAAAGGTCTAACATCTGCAATTAAATCTGGAAACTCTCCTGTCTCCTTCTGAATGAAGTATTGGTGGTAATAGCTTACTGAAGTGGATTTGTGTCAGGGCTGAGTTGTCCTTCAACTGGCTGGGCTTAATTGGCCTCCCTCTTTCATAGCAAAAACAATTTGTCATTTACCACATCTAAGAGAGGAAGCACATTAGACACAAAGCATTTGACCCCCCCTTCCTTCCATTCTCACTCTAGTGTACTCGCCATTCTGGTTCGGAGGGAACCCTTGTGTTGAACAATGGCAATATTTGCAATCGAGCATGCAGGCCTGCATGGGCATGCAGATTTTGGTTGACACCTTATTGAACCTGCTTGAATTTCTCTTTAGACAGAAGAAAGGGCAGCCCGCAGTGTGTCCCATGTGGGCAGCATACGCACGCACGCATGCACACACAAATATTAATGTGGGTCCTGTATCTAAACACAGATGACCAGTACAAACAACTACATAATTTCAATAGCGTATAGCATACAGAGTACCTTCTTATCAAATAGCACAGGAATCAATCACAAAAAATATATGGAAAGTCATTATTTTCTCCTCCTCTATCAATATTTGGATGTATATATTTCTCTGTGTGTTCCAAGATAAAGAATGCACCTATAAGAAAAGTCTAAGGAAACTGCTGATGAAGAGAACAACAACAACTAACAATACAAACCCGGTCATTATTAATTATGGTTAATTAATTTACCTTTATGCTGTATGGCCTTGAATATTGAGCTCATAACAATTTAATGACGTCACCATTGATTTTGTGAAATTAATTTAAAATTACAATTGGAATATGAATAACAATAACAATACACATTTTTTATTTCTTTTTTACAATTGATTAACCCAATTAAAAACGTTTTTATTATCTTCCATACAGAGCTTGTAGTTGCTGTTGCTTGTACCAATAGGCTACCGTACAGGGCTGTGTACTGTAGTGACGTTATCACCTGACAGCGCTAAAACAGATGAGATAACCAATATATAGGCCGATGTTTC
Source organism: Amblyopsis rosae (assembly GCA_025399935.1). Taxonomy (NCBI): domain Eukaryota; kingdom Metazoa; phylum Chordata; class Actinopteri; order Percopsiformes; family Amblyopsidae; genus Amblyopsis; species Amblyopsis rosae. The sequence continues at coordinate 6,279 of JAODTR010041994.1, read as the reverse complement.
AACAAATACAGTAGTAGTAGGACAATATCACACTACCAACCACTGAAATATTATGTTATTTGAATTTTGTTTCGTACAGTCGAGGAATCTACATGTCTGGTTCAGGTTTCTTCAGGTTGCAACAAATGTCCCTCTCTGGCTACCATCATTGCTAAGGAGACGGTCGCTGTCATGGAAACCGTAGCAGACTGTTTTCCACCTGTTAGGTAGGTTCTAAGTAGCCTTCTATTACGCTTTTATAAAACAGTTTTTTTTAATATTAAATATGTAAATAGCTTAAGACTGGAGTCTGTTTTGCCTATTTTTACATTATATAAATATACGGTAAGTACCATAGACAAGTTTACCGTTTAACATGAGAGCAGAAAACTCAGATCCCACCAAACTCTGGACAGTTCGTGTTTCTGCCGGTACCGTACCGTACCGTACTGTACTGTACGTACCGGTACTGTACTAGGCTACCAGTATTGCTTACCTGTATAATTATGTATGGTACAGTATGAAATTATTTGGTTACAGTATGGGTATGATACGCTACAGATGGACATGCCTGTACAATGTCTGGTTTATGATAGGGTATTCAATATACCGGTACAGTTTGTATGGTATGTACAGCATACATGAAAACAACATCTAAGCAAACATCTATGAAAACAATGTGTTTTGTTGGTCTGTTCAGGACATGATTAGACAGTACAGTACAACACAGTGCAGTGTAGACTAACGGTACTGGTACATTGAATCGAATGTGATAAAGTAATGCTGTGTAACCTCCTGCAACTAATATGTTTATCATACTGTACAATGCCATTATAAAGACGTACACAATACAGTAATGTTGTTTTGCTTGTGCTTCTGCTGAAAGTCACACTACACAGAGAACGGAGTAATGAAGATGCCAGATTCCCGTCGAGCCACTCTAACTTCCCCTTATACTATGGACATGCCAAAGTATGTTGTGTTGCCAGAATGTGCTGTGCAGCACTCTTCAAACACTACGTTTCTCCTGAGAAATGCCAGGTAGTTTTGTAGCCTATGGTGTCACTGTTTCCGGTATGCAGCTGTATTTGCTTTAATGCAATGCAACAAACAAAATGTACTGCAAGTGTTTCACTCCTTATCTAAGATGTCTATCTATCACGTCATTACTTACACAGTAAGCTCCAAACCAGTTTCCAGTGGAAGTGTACACCTCCATTCCAACTGAGCCCAAAAGAAGGTCTGCTAAATCCAAACCAGAAGTGTCTTGTCACTGTTAGCTTTCATCCAGAAAATGCTCTGTGGTACAAGCAAGAAGCCCATTGCAGATTTGGAAAGGGAAGGGAGGAGGCAGAGACCTCTTGCACTGTGCTCTTGAAAGGACTAGGTTAGTAACATTTTAAGGGGGAACCTCCACACTTCACATTGAATCCAACAAGCAGGAAGAAACTAAAGTTGTTTTATTTTTATTTTTCATTCAATTACCTTCATCCTTACCAGCCAAGTACCCATTTCTCACGTTGAGAAGTCTAAACAAGAATGAGGGAGCACTGGAGAACCCAGTGCTGGACTTTGGCTCTTTAACAATTGGCTGCAGTGTGCAGAAGCCCTTCGAGATCTACAACCCCTCCCCTGTGAGTAGCACGTAACATCACGCAGGCACATAAACAGACACTGTATAAATCCACTGCTGTCTCTTTGCATTCCTCCATCCACACTCTATCACTCTGTAAAAGAGTCCCACTTCAACAGATTGTCTCTCCTCCAGGTTACTGCATCATTCTCTCTCAGTCCATCCAGCGGTGGGGCTCACCCGCTGGGGTCGGGGTTCACCTGTAATGTCACCAGTGGAGAGGTCGCGCCTCGGGAATCACTAGGGATAAATATCACTTTCATGCCCATTGACGCAGACACGGTTTCTGTTGACTACCTGGCTCTGACCTGTCCTGGGGCGCTTAGCAGCCCCACTCTAATAGTCAGAGGGAAATGTACAGGTATGGACACACACGTGCACACACACACACACACGCACACACACACACACACAATCATCAGACATTGTTTTGTGGTCAGCTATGTATGTTACAACCTGTCCTATCTGGAATATGGTCCAATAGAAAGGTCTGGACAAAAATGAGCTACTGTATACAATACACAGACCATTTTATGACTGATTATGATGATTTCTGTCTCCAGGCCCTGAAGTTACACTGTCTTCATCTTTGTTGGACTTCGGGATTGTTGAGAAAGGGAAGGAGGTCACAAAGTATGCAAAGCTGGTGAATTCTTGCTCTGCTGAGGTATTCTACCAATGGGAATTGGACTCCAGCAGTCACAGTGTATTCAGTATCCAGCCAGCAGGGGGCATACTGGGCCCACACAGAAGCGTTAAGATCACAGTGACTTTCAAGCCGACATTCCTAATAGCACACCACAGGAAAGTGGCATGTGATATACTGCATAGTGTAAGTGCTAAGAAACACATGTGTATGTAAATATAAACAACCTCACATCCACAAAGCCCTTGTACTACGCTTTGCTTCACAATGCCTTTCAATGTGTGAGGCGGCGCTGCTGATAAATATTGTTTAATTCGAGCTCAAAGTTAGCATACGTTCCCGAGAATGACTTACTCATTGTAGAATGACTTACTCATTGTAACACATGGGATATGGATCAATCAATGTCATTCAGTGCATCTTCTCAATTATTTTCAATATAAGTCAGTGCAAGGCCATTTACCACTTCATCGTTCTCCCCTATAGGATCCTATTTTACTGGACTTGGTTGGGACCTGTCGCTCAGAGTCACAGCAGCCAGCCAGACTGCAGCCCAGACACCTGAGTTTGCACCAGATTCACGAGCAGCGCGGGCTGACTCAGTTCCCACCGCACATCCTCCACACCATGTTGCAGGAAGGCACCATACAGCGTGACCAGGAGGGGGCACTGTTCAGAGTAGAACAGGTAAGGCATGAACTAAACTAGCAGGCATCTAATGTGAAGATTGACGTCAAGGTTAAAATGGTCAAGGTTAACATTGGTTAGATCAAGGTAAAGCTAATATTTAGGTGAGATATCCAGTTGTATTTATGATTTAACATATTGATTATTGGCATGTTTTCCAAAGCAAATTCAAGTAGGACCTACAGTCCTGAGTCAGTACATGTTAGAAGAGCATGTGTTTTATCTGGGAAATTAACTGCTGCTGTAGTTTCTCTAGATTTAAAATGACAAAATGATATATGCTCTACTGCATGTAAAGTAAAAAGAAAAAAAAGCCTTTGTCTGTCCTAGATACTAGACATGCTTCTATGTTTGTATGTGTATATTGTATGTGCATGCATTTATTTAATGTATTATTGTAGGCTATATTTTACTGACTGCTGGAATTTTGTATTTTACTTACTGCTGATACAAGCCAAATAAAGCCGACTCGGGCTATAAGACCCGCCCCCATTGGTTACGATTGCTAATGTCCCACAAACCTTTGTAGCTTGTGGGCCATTATATATTCACTCTCATATTCCTAATAATATTGCAGTGTGCTTCATGCCAGTTACAACAGCCAAGTTGTAACACTAATATGCGAATGCATATTTTACGATATCTTAGTGTAGCCTGCCTTTAACAGCCGTGTGTTTGTTGTTCATGTTAAATTCAGCCGCCTCCCACAAGCTTTTAATCCACCGTAATTTTAGTTTAAACTGTGTTTTCTGGTTTGAAAATAGGACGAGCTTCCTGCTGTACGGTATCATACTGTAAACTATAGTCTGACTCTGGCATGATATCTTGTTGGTATTGCACGTTCCCGAACCACATCTAATGACACATTTATAAGTGTGCCCAAGCATTTATTTAGCGTTATAGTGCCCCGTAAAAACAGATGCTAAACGTTAATCTACCCCATGACTAATAACGGCTATGTTTGTGGGACATCAGCTGCTTTGGTTGTGGGACATCAGGCATTGCCATGGAAAATCTGGTAATCTGATTGGTTATTATTGATGCGTGATTGACAGGTTGGAAAGGTCTATTGCCCCTCTGGGACATTAAAGTTGTACTTTGGTTTTACTCTACTCTCTTCCTGTATCGCTGTTAAGGAGCAAGCCCAGGAAACCAAGGAGGACTTGGAACAATCTCAGATTTCCTGCGATGAAACGGATGATATTTGCTACGCCGTCCCGTCTCCCCCGGTTACCATGGAACCTGCGGAGCTGGTGTTCGACAACAGCATGTCTTTATGCGTCACCATCACGAACCACACCAAGGGGGACATCAGGTAGGCAGGCCTACATAGAGTACCAACCCTGCGCTGTCCACTGTTAAGGATGGTGAGACTTTGTTCAAATGGAAATATATTCTAAATGAATCAATGCAATTAACTTAAAAAAGCAAGCGAGCGAAAACTATGGTGCTTTCCACTTCATTGCATGCTGTATTATGTATAATGCAGTTAGAATGTAGCCACATGATTTGCCTGATATTCTAACTCTAATCATTTTCCCCATAGCCTTATGTGGACCACTATGGAAGACTCCTTGTTTGCAGTCTCTCCACCGTCACATGAGCTGAGCCCAATGATGTCCACCGTCTTCAATGTGACATATAACCCGGCTCAGCAGCTTGGCATGGTGCATGGAACACAACTGGAATGCTTTGTCACATATAAGGTAACACTGCAGCTAATACTATTGCTTAGAGTGAGAGAGAGAGAGAGAGAGAGAGAGAGAGAGAGAGAAAATGCTGTATTCCTGCAGTGTCACTTTTCTCTATAGATCCCGGAGGATTATGGCCAGGTGGATGACAGTCTGGTGTGCCCCCCCTGGTGTCTGATCGTCAGGGTCATAGGTCATTCATTCAAACCAAAGACAGAACACTTCATCCCGTGCTGCACCCTGCAGCGCCCCATAGTGGTAGGACACAAGTACTACAAGGAAACCAACAAGATATTCTGTGCATAAAATGAACAACAACACATATTATAATACATAAATGCATTTTCAGGCCTTTTATTATCATTCATATTGTTGGAGTGAAAATGCCTTTGGGATTGTTTTTTGACTTGTCCTTCCAGTAATGCTACATACAAGGAGGTGATATGAGAAGATAATAATAATAATAATAATAATAATAATAATAATAATAATAATAATCCATTTTATTTGGGACACCTTTCTAAACACATAGATTGAAAACAGTTGTCTGAAATAGAAATACTATAGAAATGCCCCATCTCTTGTTCTCAAAGAAAAGCCTGAGACTATTCGTCTATTCGGGGTACATATGCAGACACTCACCTTCCACACCCCCCCTTTTGAAGCTTGCCATTTTATACTATACTATATTAACTCTCTGGTGCTCCTTGTGCCTGTAGGTGTTTCCGTCATTCCCGGCACACCGGACAGTACTGCTCCAGAACACTGGGGATCGGCCTCTCATTTTCAGCCTGGACCTCGGCCTGGACCGGGATGCTCTGTCAACAGCGTTGGTGAATATGATGCCAGGCTGTGGCCTAGTGTTGCCTGGGAAGCACCAGATCTTAACCCTCAGGAACACTCCAACAGAGGAGAGCACCAAACATGAACTGGCGCTTACGCTGCAGCTTAATGCATATATCAACAAACAGGTACAGTACAAATGAGGGTGTACCAAACACACACACACACACACACACACACAGACACTCACACAGACACACACATACACATACATACATACCTACATACATACATAGATACACACATACACACATACAAATGAGGGTGTACCAAACACACACACATACATAGACACATACACACACACACACACACACATACACAGACACACACACATACATACATACATACATACATACATACACACACACACACAGACACACAGACACACACACTCATACATACATACATACATACATACATACATAGATACACACACACAAACACACAGACACACATACATACATACATACATACATACATACATACATACACACACACACACAGACACACAGACACACACACACATACATACATACATACATACATACATACGTACATACATACATACATACATAGATACACACATACACATATACACACACACAAGCTGTGTCTCAAATCGCGTACTTCACGAAGTGCACTTCTACTAAGTGTACTATGCGCACTATGTACTTACCTGCGTAGTGCGTAAATTTGGAGAGGGTAGTATTGTCTAAAATGGAACACTCAAGTTGTGCACTTATTAATATGCCGCTGTTAGCTAGCTAGCATCCACGTAATTGTCAATTTGACCAAAT
>JAODTR010041983.1:0-19616 GCA_025399935.1 Amblyopsis rosae | reverse complement strand
GTTTGGGGTCCCCTGCTGGAGCTGCTGCCCCCGCGACCCGACTCTGGATAAGCGGATGAGGATGGATGGATGGATAACTACATAACTTCTAGAAACTTATAGAAGAATGATTCCAGAGTGTATATTGCATAAAAGCATTTATGATAACAGCGATAGTTACTGGGATGACTGTTAAGGTAACCTTTTGGTCTATAGTGGCCTGCTCAGGCCAATTTCATCTCAGATGTGATTTCATGCCTGTTCAGTAGAGTATATGACCATTATATGTTCTGCAGAAATTATTTTGACATTTGAACTCAATCAAAACATAAATACCCCTCCCTTCAATGCTATAGGGTACTTCCTCAGGAGCTCCGTCCCCCACATTGCAGCTCCGCCCCCCACATTGAACGATTGTAAGACGAGGTATATACGGCCTGCACAACTGTGTATGTGTTCCTATTTACAGAGCCTGGCCTGTGTAGAAACACCAGATTATTATCTCAGCATGTGCACTGAGCTAGCAGCTAGACAGGGCCATGATATTTGCAGAATTTGACAGTGTACATTATCAGCTTACAAACGCTTAGACTACACCTTTAACATGCGATAGAAGCAATGACAACTTAATAAGAATACGTGAACTATTATAATAATGATTTCTGGTGTCTTTTAATCAAATGTATTACAATGTGTACATTTTCATCACTTACAATGTATCTAAATAATTTCATTAGTTCAAACTCCGAGTGAGTTCATCAGTCACTTCGTTATTCAAATACCATCCTGCTTTGGACATTATACACAAGATCGGAACCATTTTCCCAACACATTGTTGCGCATGCATATCGTCTAAAATTATACAGAGCAAATAATGTCCATGGCAAACAGGAATTACCTAATTATAACCTATGCAAATGCAATAATGTACATTTATAATAGTAATCTATAATAACGTACAACCATTTATGAAATTAAAATAGTTTACGGCCATGGATCCAATAGGAAAACCAAAACATGTTAACATATTTTTACAGGTTGACAGTAGACAACTAAGAATTTTTTCTGTTTTGTTTAATGCTAGACTATTGCTATTATATGCATATACTGTAGTTTGCTGAATGTTGATCAATGTTGATATAATTACATTATCAATGCTTTGGACAGTTTATAAAGACATTTGGTTCTTGCAAGTACAGTATATGTCCATTATATTATTTTGGTAGACCTTTGGATAAAATGTGTATGCTAATAATAAAATAAAATGTTTATGATTGATGATTTAAAAACACCTTGCCAGTCGTGTCGTCACAGTTTGAAGTCAGGAGCACTTCCGAGTCTTTAATTTAAAAGTGAATAGGATCACAGAATGGCATTTTTCTGATCGGTTCATTTTCGGCTATGCCATGCTCCCGTTTTATTCAATGCTAATAAATTGATCCTTTGGCATACAGTACATTTTAGATATTTAGAGGTCTTCTTTTTCAAATGATATGCTGTTTGCTAACTGAGAAAAAAGTAAACTACTACCGGTGCAGATTACCACATCACAGCTCGATTTGTACCTTCTCGTTTCTAACAGCAAGTTACCCCATCCCTTTGAAACTTTGTGCAAGCTAATAGTTTTAATAGGTAATAGTTTATAATTAATTTAATAGTGTCAATCAGAGCCATGAAAAGAACAGAGTTACGCCAACGGAAGTTAGACATTTTCAACGGTCACATGGTTCATGGAGAGGCAAAACCTATGGCAAAATAGTTCCAGGAAGTGCATGGTGGGCAATTTGAATATATATATACAGATATATAACTTCATTTTTTGGTAATTAGTAGTCAATAAATGCACCGATTTACATATAAAATAGAATTTATAGTGTAGTTTTAGTATTTAGGCTAACTTGCGGGAACTTTTTTGAGACTCTGTTGCTGTGGAAAAACGGTCCAACGGAGATGACCGACTCTCTCTTTACATGGCTCTGGTGTCAACATAATAAATAGTTCATCATATACTTATTTTAGTGTTGTAATTACTAATGTAAGTTGCTATGGTAACATCACAGCCAGGCCTTTTACATTTCTCCTGCACCAGGAGACGTATTTTATATGCGCTGGAGCAATAGCAAAATGCTTACTTTGACTACTTAGCGGTCTCGAAATGTGGAAACACCAGTAGTTTCCAGTGGGAATATGTGCCTACATATGAGTTCGGCACAGAAGTAGGGAAGAATCTCGAAAACACCATTCATTTTTCTTATAGGGAAAAATGCTTAGACCCAGAAGTCCGTATATGGGCATAATGACGTACGACTGGCAAGGGCTTTACTTGACTGATTCTGAAAATAGGTACAAGGTATTACAGTATAGCCAGTCCAATAAGCACACACAATTATATAAACTTTACCAATAGCTTTTTTTCTGAACAAACGATAGATTGATCTAAAGATCTAGTTGATCATAAAGGAGACATTTAAGTGAAAATATAGGCTAGCTTCTTATTTCTTACTCTACACACTCAATCGCTTTAGCAGAATGCTGACAATTCTTTTAAAATCTGGGGTTTGGTTTTTAAAATAAGCATGCATCAATAAGAAAATGATTTCAATATCATGACATGAGCAAAGGTTATTTGGTATATTTTGTTCATAACATATAACCCATCCATTGCATTTCACACCAAACAATTCAAGGAAGCCTCAAACTTTGGTGTCACAACATAATTAGCAAATCAAATTTAGCATGAAATTGTGCAAAAATGCAAAATTGCAACAAAATAGAAAAAAGTTAAAAGTTTTTATTCATGAGTATTTTCGTGACACCAAATATCTTATCCATGTAAATTATTTAACATGGGATTCTAACCATTTTTGTCCTGTAACTAATTTTCCTGTCTCTCCTAACTGCGTTCATTGATTTTGAACAAAGTCTGATTGAACAACTCAGTTTAGAATTCTGACACCATAGATAATGTAAACAAGCGGGGCTATTGAGAAAAAAAACACTGTCACTGCTTACATCGCACACTGTAAAGTTGAATAGACCACATGCATGCATTTCTCATCATAACAACAAAAAACATAACTACATCCTGGGATGTTTTTACAGTGTTTACAGAACACATTTTGGGTGACATAGAGAGTGATTTTGTCTTGACAACCGAGATTAACAGAAATTCAATTGTTTAATTCGATTTGTAAGGCTGTAAGGATTTTTTATTTTCTTAATAAGATCTTATTTTATCTTCTTTCAGTGAACTCAAGCCTGTGGGGTCAGTGGCACCCATAAGGAGGGCCTGAGATTCTTTTTGGAATGCCAAATATGAGTTTTGTTTATATATATTGCCTAATTAAACAGGCATGTTTTTTACTGTGTGATGGTGTTTGTCGGTTATAGGCAGCAAAACAAAGTGATTGCTTGTGACTCCTCACCCGGAGAAAAAAAAAGAAAAGAAAAGAAATTAAAATAAAGGACAAATGGTTATTTTCAGGCCATGGTTTAAACAAAGGTTGCGAAAGACTGCATTGTGTGACACTAACAATAAGGAACATCGATCGAGACTAGATGAGTCCTTGCTGGATTTAGTTAGTAACTCAAGTCTCCCAAGAGAGGATTAGTTGGACAGACTGTCCATTTCTGGTATGACAAAAATGTGGTGTTCTATAAACCTTTGTCAGTCTAAGTTGCAGGGATAGGTTGCTGAATATTTAATACAATCAAATTGATGTGTTAACTAGTATTGCCTATATATACTGTAGTTTGCACAATGTAATTACTTCTGTATCTTTAAACATACAGTATATATATTTTGGTGTTGTCTTCCAAAGTCATAACACCTAAAACCACACTTTGCCAGTGATAGATCAAATAATTTCCTCAAATTACCATTACGCTGAAGCCAATTTAAACGTCATACTAACAAGAGGGTGCAGTGGGTACTATATTGCCATGTACTTTGTCATTCAAAATAGTTATACATTCTGCTTGTTGTCTATCTATAAAAATGATGCGTGCAATTTCACTACACTGGTCACAGACCGTATAATATGTTAAACTTATATGTGACATTTTTCTCAACATCAAAACAATTGGGAAGGTTTTGGTAAGCCATTACATTAAGGCCATCCTAAAATCTCAGTCTTTTCAGTTTCTATCAGAAACAATGTCCAAAAAGTGCAGAGGACATTTTTAGTTTTTCATTGTTGTTTGGCACAGTCAGTGTATAGCACCACCAAACTGTTCTTTATCGGCGAGCAATCGAGAATAATCCTCTTTTGAGGAGCATTCATACCAACATGAGAAGAGCACTGGCATTTTAGCACCATCTGGAGAAACAAGATTATCCTATCAGCATTGTACACAGCTGCTGGCAGTCCCTCTGGACCATTAAATCAGAGAGAGAGAGATATCATGGTATGAGAAGGATGCAAAGAGGGAGAATGTATAGTCGGGTGATTAATAACATATTATGGGATTTTGGTTGTCTCAAATGTACAGCGTCTTCCATCAAAGTAATCTCTTCTCAATTTAGTCTGAAATTCTGCGAGTTATCTATGGCCTTTTTCCTTTTTTATGTGTATTCTCTACACAAATTCTTTGCCGCTGCTTAGTCACTGCTGAACCAGACCTCGTGTTTGCAAAGAGGTTTTTTTTTTAAAGTTTGTTTTAGCATACCGAAATGCCAGATGGGTTGGGTATGCCACAGTGGACACAATAGCACAGGTTTAAACAATTACAAGGAAGTATATCAACTGCCCTTTGCTCTGGCTGATATCACAGTCTGAATTGTCCTAAATTATTTACTTTCCTTAGGTGGTGTGTTTCTTTCAGAAATACCACTCAAGGTTGTCAGCCCAAAAAAACATATAGCTATTCTAAAATATCACTATGAACCACGTGTTACTGGAAGCGTAGAAATCGTCAAAAGAGTATCTAAATTCGCACATTAAGAACAACACACAAGTGCTCAATATACTCACTGAGATGAAATATCAAATACCAGTAAAATAGCATAATTCTGTGGTTTCCTTGAAGTTGTTTTTTCTTCTTTTTTTTTCTCCTTCTTGTGTGCCGATGGCCTCAGTCGAACGAGGCATTGGTCCATTTCGCATACAGCTATACTAATCAGCACCAGGAGAAATGGACTGGTCCTGCCCACCCGACCACTCCCATGTTACTTCACACGTCTCACTCCCTCAGGGTTGCAGTCATTAACTGGATGCAATCCAGGTCCCCTCGCAACTCTAGTGGGCCCGGCAGCCTCAGGCCGGTCTTCTGATCCACGCACCAGCATTTCCCCCGCTGGCCGTCGCGCGCTGGGTGGCACTGCGGACACAGAGCGCATGGGCGTGGCACTTAGCGTTGTACAACCTTTTTTGCCATTGCACGTATTGTAGGCTACACCACAGAGGTGCGTTCAAAGTTGGCGAGCTGAGGCGAACAGTCGGGGTGAATGTTCGTGGTGAACCCGTTTGCTTTGAACGTGACATTTAACGTTTTGTGTAAACATTTCAAAATGATTAGATTTAAACTGTCACCCATTGTCCAGCGTCAATGTGTGTTCGCCAAGAACTACCTCCTCAGACCGTTTGCTGGTGTTCTCAAAAGCAAACGGAAAACTCTTTGAATATGTTCGCAAACATTCACAAACGCCCTCTGTTCGCTAATTCTGAACGCACCTCAGTTAACAAGAGGCCGCCGACTAGTTTGAGCGCCTTGAAACTCCAGAAAGTGGTGCAATGCATGGGCCATGGTCATATTATATTCACCATGAGTCTGTTAGATTAGCCCTCCTACGAACTAGTAATTTCACAGACCATCCATCATTTTTACTATGTGCATTCCTTTACCTATGGTGATTTAAAAACAGCAAAGATCTTCCAGCCATAACTACTGTGCCACAAAATCATTCCCACTGGCCCGCTATGACCTGCGCTTTGTTTATGTATTGTGCGATGCCACGGAGTTGGCCAGAGGACAATTACTGTATTGTTAAACAATAAACAGAACAGCAACCTTTAACCTTTAACCTTGATTTAACCAGGCAGTCTCACTGAGATTAAAATCTCTTTTTCAGGAGAGACCTGGCCAAGAAGTATCTTAAAACATACGAGTTATAAAACATATACAACCAAATATACATACATACATACATACATACATACATACATACATACATACATACATAAAAGCCTAATTTGTCAACTGAATAGATAATAAACTGTAATTTACAGCCACAATGTCCAATTGTCTTTTAACTGTTACACAATTGTTTTAACACAGACTTGGAAGGACTTGGAAGGACTCTTCTTCTTCTGCTTTGACTGTGTGTACGCCTTATTGTCTTATCTGTGTTTTATTTGCACTGATTTTCTTGTTATTTACTAGCTACACAGTCATGCAGACATGAAAGCTATATGGCAGCCATCATGTCAGTGCATTGGTAGTTGTCCAACAGTGCTGGCCAAACACTGTTTACTTGAAAACATAACAATTTATGTGTTTCTAGGAACATCTAGAGAAATCTTGGCTTGAGGGTGCTCTCATGCAAAACAATGTGTGTGGATTTGGGTTGATTGATATTTCATGGAGTCTCAGAGTCTCAAAGTCTCAGGTTTTTCTGTGTTTTGGCTCATTGAATGATGACGCAGTCCGGAGGAGACTTTTCAGAGTTGCAATAATAAATGTAAGAAAAAAAGGCAAGGGCTAAATATCTGTTAAGAGATTGGAAGATTACAAGCAGGCCTGTAATGACCCGTAGAATCAGTTTTTTTACAAACCTGCTTCGCATGGAAATCTCCATTTTTGTCACAGTTTGGTATAGGGATTGAGTAGAGATCTTCATGCGTGCGAGGATTTGATGCCAATCTGTCCATGGCCCTCTGAAGCTCAGCACGACACGGAGCCTAAAGTATATGGGATGAATTGCAAAGAATGTGTTTCCTGTAAATATACCTGGGGTTATTTCTCTCCCAACGTTAGCCAACAAAATGTATGGTAGCATTATAGTGACCTATTTTGATTTAACATTTAATCTTTTACAAAACTTTTTATACAGTACAATCCCCACATTTTATTCTAAGAATATACTGTATCTGATAGAATTGATAAAAATAATCATTCTTACTCATTCACAGTTCACACAATATGTAATTTGAAAATGTGCGTTTGGCATGTGGACGAAACATTGACTTTCACAAGGGCTTCACAGCATGCCTGCTATAGTGTGTAAATGTGTTATCTGGATTGGGTCCCTCTCAGGTCAATGGCTACTCACCAGAGCGGCTTTGGGGTCCTCCCGGGCATTGTTGCTTCGTTGATTTGTGGATTTCAGAGGGTGTCTGGCCATTGTCTTCTGTATGCAACGCTTGTCTTGTGGACTGCACCGGATGTTGCTGTTGTTTGGGTGCTCAGGGATGATCTCTTCCTGTCTGTCCACAGCTGTAACATAGGACGCGTCTTCGCATTAAAACACTCTGACGTTGTAAGTCTGTACATGGTGCGTTCACACCAGTTTTTAATAACATAACTAAAATTAGTGGTATGCAGAATAGTATTATGTATTGTGCTTTTTTGCTCACATTAGCGGTTAGTCATTCTCGAGAATGCTTGCTAACAAACACCCTCAGAAGCTCCGCCCCACACATTTAAATGTATTGTGAAGACAAGGGCATTGTTTTTGCTTTATTTAGAAATTTGGTGATTTTGGCACAAAAAAAGAAGCTTACAATAGCAGACTATACCTTTTAATAAACACAATATTACTGTTCCTTGACACGTGATCTGCTTTACCATCAGACACAGCAGAGCTACTACAGTATGTGAAGTCCTCCTATACTGCCCCCTACAGATGAACATACATTGGTGAAATGCAGGCTAGAAACAAGGCCAGGTTGACCTCAAGGACACAGAGAAGAATTTGCGCTCTGGGGGGGCAAATCTGCACCATGAGGTCTCTTTCCCTGGTGCATTTCAACCAGCGTAGCACGTCGACATACACTCCCACAAGGTCTGAGGCATCTAAATCGTTACCATCACCTTGTGTCCATTGTTGTTTTGGGTGCCACATTGGCCTTAGTAATCCTGCCGTGCTGCGGCCCTGCGGGGGGACAGCTGCTTCCTCAGGAAATTCCCTCCGACTCCACCCACAAGGAGAGTTCCAAGAGGAACTCTCCTCAGTGCCAGATGGAGATGGTTACAAGGCATTTTGCCCTGTCACTATTGGACATTATTACAGTGTGTGTGTGCGTGTGTGTGTGTGTGTGCGTGCATGTGTGTATGTGTAAGTGCTTAAGTACCTCCACCTCACCTGTGGTTTTTAAAGACTTGCTAGCTCTCTGTTGTGTGCCTGGTTTCTGCTTGTAACCTGTGGCATTTCATTTTTGGCACCGCATTCAAAGCATAAAGGTCTGGAGCTCTGTTTTCACTGATCGCTGAGAGAGATTTTACTAATATACTCTGGTTAATATCTCTCCTTCCTTTCAGACATAATTGGCAACAACAGAAAAAGGTCAGACGGTCATAAGCCTATTTAAACTTGGAATTTGCAACAAGTAGTTTAGGAGGCATGGGAACATGCTGTGCGTATTTACTTTATAAATGTAAATATAAAATATATGTATATTTATTTGACTGTATTTGAAATACCTCACTGAAAGGCAGCGATGCTGATCTGTGAAGGTACAGATTAAGACCTTGGCCACATTCTGGTAACAAGAGTAGATTTGCACAGTTCCACAAAAGGGGTTTGAAGGTGATGCGGTTTATCTGAACTTTATTGACAGTGGTATTGCTTTGCTTGGCTTTGTTGAGGAAGTGTCTCTTGTCTGTTTGTATTTTTAGCCTCGTTGACATTAATCACGTTCATCAGCACTTTCTCCCTCAAGACACAGCAGGGATTCAGCTGTTTCCCTAACCCTTAACAGTGTTCTTTCTCTTATAATGCCAACTCTTTATTTTTCCATTCCATACATATTCAGAGTCACTCAACGCAAGTCGAAGTGATTTAGAAGTGGGTCAGGGGTGCTATGTCCTGTTTGCTACCACTGCTGTTTTATTCTGAAAGGAAGTCTGTCACCCTGTTTCAGCATGGTTTCATCAGAATTCAATCAGCAGCCTTCCAACGCCCATGCAGGTCAAGCTCTGCATAGCTGGGCCTCCTTTCACAGGTGCAAAGCAATGATATGTTTTGTATTAAGTTAAAAGTCAGCAAACAAGTCCTGTACAAGATTGAAAACAATTCCATTACATTCATGTGGGTCCTGATGATCAAGAAATAGAGATGGTGGTAGAGCTAGATAAGATGATCAAAACTGTTGTAGCAAACGGTGATTGGTTCAGCGCTGTACAATAGTTTCAAAATTAACCAGATGTCTACGCCAAGTAGGAGGCAAGGACTGTTAACACTTCCCAATGGAGTGTGCCCAGACCCTATTCACAAAGTGAATATTGTGTCTAGTTACCAGGCTTGGCTTAAATAGCCAGATTTTAGGATGAGTTGTACTGTAGGATATATCTTTTTTTGATAAGCCTTTCCATTGTAGAAATGTCCATCAACGCAGTCCATCTTTTTATATATAAGACTGAACAATTAACTGAACATTTAGCTTTAAATGGCTACTCTGAAGAATCTTGCAGGGAGCTGGCGGGTGTTGACCCACAACACAACCAGTCCTTGGCTCCTTGTTTCCCATGCAAACTTTTTGTTTTCCATTTTCACAATGCTTTCCAGGTTAGGGTTTTTTGTTTTGGGATTTAGTAGACTTAAAAACAATGCATAACACCCGATATATGTGAATTGTAATCAGGAGCTGCTCTTTTTCACATATGAATCACAATATCATCTGAATGTGAATGAATGTCATCTTTGTCTATCATCATCATCATCATCATCATCATCATCGTCGTCATCGTCAAAATATCTAAATGGCACACTAAATGTGTGATTGAGGAGAGTGAGCTAAGTGAAAAAATACTGGACGACCCAAATAATTTGGTTGTTCGCTTTTCCACCAACACGACATCGGTGTGCACATGAAATTGTCCATCAGTTGGCAGCACAGCACCTATATTGTATAGAGAGCCTAAGTTGCTTCCGCATTATGGGACTTAAGTTCGAAAAGAAATATGTATGGTGGTCAACGGTGAGAATCAAATCATTTTTAGATCTCGTTGGCTTGGTGACGCAAAGTACACATACGATGTTTGACTATTACATTTTTTTTTGTCAAGAAAGTCTCTGTTTGTCGTGCGTTTATTGATGTATAAGACATAAAATATGTACAGTAATTAGTAATACTACAAACCCTGTGTCACGTAAGTGACGTCGTGACGCTTTCCTGCCACAGAAAGCATTGTTACAAGCAAAACTAAAGACTACTTTATAGTTTTACACCAAACTGCAACAATCTTGACTTGAACATTTATCTTTTTGTACTTTGTGACACAATTCAAGCAGGATCTAAAAATAATTTGATTCTTGCTGTTGACTACCGTACATATTTTTAAGGTTAAGGTTCCATAAAGGTTAAGGTTCCATAATGGGAAAGTGACTTAGGCTCTCTATAGTGTTTTTATGTAGACATTTATACATGCAGGCCTCCCATGTGCCAGTTTGTGCCTATAGTAACATTTTAGAGTTACAGTCTACTGTTATATTTTTCCGGGGGCTTGTAAAAGAGTTGCAGCCTTCAAATTAATTAATATTTGCAGCAATAACATACCAATTTCACATTTCACTCATTTACCATTTACATTTTACTTTAAATATTTACTGTTTTAAACTTTTTTTATAAAAATTTTGTGTAATAAACATTTACATCATAAAATGAACAGCACATAAGGAATTAGTGTTTCAACTGACTATTCAAAACCAGATGTTATTAATACTAGTGTGGACTGGAGCAATTTTCCTGTAAACTTGCAATGAGGCCGATTACTTCATACTGTATACGTATGTGCTTTGGGATTGCGATATTGCTGTCCTTCCCAGATAAGGCCGATTTCATGACCGGGACAGATTCAGATTGTTTGTCTATCAGAACCTCCATGGCTCCAGTACCAGAAGGGGGTCCCTGTCCAATGGAGAAAGGCAATTAGCTAATCAGATTTTCTCCTGCATAAGAGAAACAGCTGTACAAATGCACTGCATAACCCAAAGAAAGCAATACAAAACATCAGGGGATCTGCTTAGGGGGCTTTTAGCAAATACTCAATTGGCACCAGATAGTACCCCCATCTTTAATCGGTTCACCACTGTAGAAGATACATTTCGCATAGCACGAACTCCAGTGACACTAGCACAACATTAAGATGCATACGAATACTTCCATAGACCCAGTATCTCTTCCATTTTGTTATTTTGGCAGTGTGTACCTCCCTACACATACCCCTGTACACTTGAGAGGAAGCAACAGGAAGCAATGCCCTCTGCCTTAATAATGCTATAACGACTCAAATGAAATCACAAGCTACAGTGAAATAAAATGGAAATATTTGCTGAAATTAAGAAGAACGTGAGAGTAAAAAAAAAAAAAAAGAAGCAGTTGGCTGTATAAGATATGAAGCAATGAAACAGGCATTGAGTAGAGATCATAGGACTGCTGAAACTATAAAATAACTCACGATGGGCTTCATTTAGTCCATTGGTGCCTATTGTTGGTGTTGTGTTTGCATATCTGTTTGTAAATATCTGTTTCACTGTTAGAGGAAAGCATAAAATATGACACTGGGGAGCCTTAGCTGGAATGTTTGAATTGATAGAAGTGCATGCATAATGCATTTATTCTGAGTATTAAGCTACGGGAAGGATTTCTAAGAATGATGAAAGTGCTAGAAAGCTGCCTTATTCAAATAAACATAATATAGGCTAGTTGCCAATGGATGAAAATCTTGAATTTCAATTTCTAAGGACTAGCTGTAATTGAGTTATATTTTTTCTTCTGTTTTTTTTTTATTTTAATTTTTTTTATCATTGCAAATATGTTTTAGCAATATTTATTAGCAGACAGCCACATTTAAATCTTTAGCCACAATTCACCAGAGAAGCTTGTCAACATCTTCCTCTATCACACAGTGTGTCTTTTGTTATGAATCCCCTCAGTTTTTAAAAACGCTCTCTTCTATTTTTATCTAGAATTTTCTCTGTTGCTAGGAAGGGGGGGGGGGGGCGTTGTGGGACATGCACCGCACCCCTCGGTTTAATAATGCATAAGTATGGCAACTGCACCACAAAAGGAACTCTCATTCTTCTTCTGCTCTCTCTCCCTCTCTCCCTCTCTCTCTCACTCTCTCTCTCTCCCTCTCTCCCTCTCTCTCTCTCTCTCTATCTCTCTCACTCTCTCTCTGCCCTGTTCCTGTTTGCCAACGGGGTTTACGTTAAGCATTCTTATACAGCCTGGGAGAGTTGATGCAGAGAGAGGGATTTATTGGGGAGAACCGCACTGCTTTGTTGTGAGGGGGGTTAAACAGCACTATGCACTCATGGCACTCAAACACTAAAAACAAAACTTCATGACTTTCCAAAATAAAAGCCCTCACACGCACACACACACACTCCAACTCTTTGCCCCTAAATCCCAAACGCACTAGAGCCCAGGTCTGCACCAGCTGAACTGACAACAGAGCATGGGAGCCACGCAGTATAAACAATGTTGACGGAAGACTTTCTGCAGGACTGAACCAGCGGCGGTGAATGGACGCCGGCCAAGGCACGAGACAGCGTGCCTCTTTATCGTGCTCTAAACAGCTTTCCCCTTCGTTCTGATTCCGTTTAGTCACGCCATGTGCCGGGCCTAGTCTATATGTGCTCCCCCCGCACGGGGAGCACAAGGCTCTCATTTCTGCACTGGCAACCGGAGTGCCGATGAGCTCATCCTTGTCGGAGGAGCTGGACTCGGCTGGGGTGATGCGCTCGAAGGCTTGTGAGGTAACGGAGGGTGGGGGGGTGCAGAAAAGGCCAGGGAAGACAGATGCTTCAATGGGGTGGGGGGGTGAGGGGGGGTTGAGAGAGAGATTGAGTGTCTCTGGAAGTTTTATGTCTTCTAAGTCGATGATCCAAAACTTTGCCGTTCTGGCACCAGCAGATCTCCTCCTGCCATGACCAATAACACTCTGGGAGCCGAGGTTCCTGGAAGCCCAACGCCAATTAGTAGATGATCTGGAACACGTAAGACGACCGCCGTGTTTCACCGCACACATTGAGCAAACACCTCACATGCAATAATGGAGATCACCGCCGTGACGAATGCTCCGTGATCTGTTGCCCTCCGGCGAGCACGGGGGGGGCACAGGAAGCTAATTTTACAATCGGCGCGGGAACAAGAGTTGAACTGTATAAGAATGCCGTGTGTGTGGAGCGGGATGCTCAGATAAGACATACAGTATAAAGCATGTCTAAAGCATGTCCACGCGTCTCCAACTAGGAACAGACCTAGCAAAGGAAGAAAAGGATACAAGGAGATGGATGTGCCTCCCGAGAGCTTGATGAAGACATATGAAGCGTTCCATCTGAATATAAGTAGCAATTAGCAACTTAAAACAGCAATATTTTTTACGTTTCCATATTCTGGTTCACTCATTTCACCTTTATTACAATGAAAAGGATGTGTGTCACTTAATAAAAATACACATTATTGTTCATTAAAACACATTATTGTAATATTGCCAATAAAAAGAAGATGTCAGATGGACTTAGAGGTTTAAAGGTCTTCAGTCGTCTTCAACAGACAGACGTCTGCAGAGTAGAGTTGGGAGGGGTAAGAGCACCATGTGAACCGCTGATTGCAGAGAGCTCTAATAGCACCAGACTGGCCGCAGTCCATTAGTCACTTCATACTATACAGCAGACAGGCAGCTTTTATTACCTCCTCTCATTACGCACACACACACACACACTAATGCTCCAGTATTGCATTAAGCCTGCACTACATAACTGTTCACATGTACACATTAAAAGCTGTGGGTTAACATTGATTACTGCAGGTTAGAAGGTCATGAAGCCTGCAGGTGAAGTCAAATGTCAATGAAAAGGCTGGTAGGCCTGTTCGTTTGACAGTGTGTCTATACAGTGTATGCTACATATTCACCCAATGAAAAGGCTAGTAGGCCCGTTTGTTTGACAGACAGTGTGTCTATACAGTGTATGCTGCATATTCATCCAAATGTTACACTTTTAACACTATAGTGCCTGTATTTCCCATGCCATGACAACACCATAGTGACCTTGTGAGCTCTCTTCTAGCGCATGTGTGTGTGCGTGTGTGTGTGTGTGTGTGTGCGTGTGTGTGTGTGTGCGTGCGTGTGTGCTCTGGTACAGGGCTTTGCAGAGATTAGGGCAAACAGGCAGTGCACTGTCATTATCCATCCTGACCAGGTAAGAATAAGACATTATACATTATAGGCCACTCTGTTATTGCAAAGGCTGGTTTTGCAATGGAGCGTCCATGGCAACCGTGGGATACAGCTGCTGTGAGCTCCATGCACGACTTCCCGGATGAAGACATTCATGCAATAGTTAGTCTTTGTAATTACTTTGTGTCACCTGAACACACTTTAAGTAAAATATGATTTAACTGGACAAATGGCCATGGCCGGGTCAAGCCACTATGGGGCCCTGGGCCAACTGAATATATGGTCCCCGTAAATAGAGCCCCACCTTGCCAGAATCAGTACAATCCATACAGTAGAAATAATCTTTTTAGGGCCAACCAAGGACCCTTCCCGCCCTCCTTCCCCTCCTTCTCCCTCCCCCCGCGCAAAGACAAAAGGCCACGGGGCACCAGTGACTATGCTGCAAATGAGTTTTACAGCTAGGCTAAATAGAGCACTACATTTCCATAATAATCAATGGAACCGGCTACACTAGTCGTGAGAGCAGCGCGTAAAGCTAGTGATGTACCTTTTAACTACGCAAGATGGCTACCACGCGTATCGGGCGCGTATCCTGCATTCCTTTGGAGCGTAGTTTGTGCGCGTCCTCAGAAATTAACGTTTTGCGTACGCATGATGCAATACAGCACATGAACGTGGGGGCAGAATATCAGGATCGGACAGACAGATCAACAGCAGTCTCTGAACAAAGAAAAATGGAGCTGAGGTATAAGTTAGTAGAGCTAGTGCATAATTAGCAACATCTATATGACGTGTCCATGCCGCTCCACATTTTGACATTGTTGTGGAAATTTGGAGGTAGTCAAGGAAGATATTCTCGTTTTGGCCAATGCCTTTCGCGATGCAGCCGCTTGTACGCGTTGCACAAAAACAAATATATCGAGGCCTTAAGTGGAGCGTCATGCGCGGAGAAGTGGACAAATAGAACAGTCTTCTATTTATATTTTTTACATAAGGTGTACGCAACACCTCTACATAGAACTGGGTCATAAACTCTATGTTTATTTTTAAGCCACGCTATCTGTAAACAGGAAATGACAGTACAGTAGGTGTGCTGCGGGTGTAGCCGGTAAATAAATAAACATTACGTTTTGCATATGCTTTACGTGCTCAGTAGCCTGGCCGTTTTACTTCAGTATCACCCAGTAGAGGAAAATAGCCAAACCGTCACACACACACACACAGGTACAGTACATCCCGGACCATATAGTTAAGAACATACCAGCATTAAAGGGGAATCGATGAAGCCCTTATTTTAATAATAGTTTCTTATTCCTTATTTTAACTTTTATTTCTATTTCTTACCATTTTATAATGTCTATGTTTTTAGCACTTTGAGCTGCAACACTTGTATGAAAAGTGTTATATGCAATTATATACAAATAAATATACACAAATAAAGGGTATTATTATTATTACTACTATAATAGTTCCCTCACCTGAATTCTCCTCCAGCTCTCTCTCATCCGTGCACACCCCCTGGCCATGCATGAGCGTGTGCAGGGGCCTGTCTACACCCCGAGGGGGATAGCACCGGAGCCCCGTACCGCATCGGGGCGAGTACACCCCGCAGTGGGCCCCCTTGGCCAGGGCGCAGGTGGGGCAACAGCCGCACCCGGGCTCCCGCACCGTTTCCTCGCAGTGGTCTGGTAGACGGCAGCTGGCCAGACGTTCCTCTGAGCACACGGGGCAACGGATGGCTTCCTCGGCCAGGCACAGGGTCGCTAAGGATAGGGTTGCCAGGGAGAGGGCTCCAGCCGCCCAAAGGCCCCGGCAACAAGGCGCCCTGGCCTGTACACCACGACCTCCGTGCACCATGGTGTACCACCACCTGCAGACTGTATGAAGTCCCTTTACTGCCTTCTTCGGTGCTGCCTTCTTCGGTGCTGCCTTCCGGATGCTGGTCTGTGCACTTGCTTATTCAGGATTAGTGTCCTTGGTGGAATAATGGGGTCTGAGTGGAAGGCTTTGTCCGTGACGAGAGGTGTTTGGTGCCACCAGCTGCTTTAGGACCCCCTCTCTCTCTCTCTCTCTCTCTCTCTCTCTCTCTCTCTCTCTCTGTCACTCTCTCATGCTCGCTCCAAGGGCTCTCAATGGAAGGCTTATCCTGAGATGCTTGGATGGCAGATGTGGCGGTGTTATGGGTTGGCTTTCGATTATGTTCTACTGGACGGTCACAGCAGGGACGTCCGCCAGCTGTGTTCAGGTGAGCTTCCCTTTATTCTTAATGGTCGGTCCGTCCACAGTCCCCAACGCTGGCCACTTGGCGAATACTCCTCGCATACACAAGGAGCCGGTCTACTAGTGCTCCATGCAGGCAAGCAGCTCACCAAAAAAAAATAGAAGGACGTGTTTTTAAGAGAGACGGCCGCCGTTTCCTCCTTCTGGAGTGCAAATGCAAAGAAGTCTCTCCTGAGAATGGCTCTATGAGAGTGGCTCTCCTTGGACTTTATACTGGCCCATAGACACGCCTCCTCCTACACTGGGAGAGGAGCTGAAAGACTAAATCTTTCTCCCTCTCTCTCTCTCACTCTCTCTCTCTCTCTCTCACTCTCTCTCTCTCTATATCTCTCTATCTCTCTCTCTCTTGCTCAGTCTGTCTGTGAATGTCAAGCCCTTTCTCTCTCTCTCTCTCTTACTCTCCCTCTCTTTCCCTCTCTCTCTCTCTCTCTCTCTCGCACACACACACACACACACACACACACGCACACACACAGGCTTTCTCAATCCTGAGTGCATAGAGAAAATTGCATGGATGGAAGACAACTGAATCACAATCTTACTTCACATGCAAAGGCACTTGATGCAGACACACAAAGAAACACACGCACACACACACTCACACACACATGCACGCGCACACACATATACACACGCCTCCTCTTATTTCTCATTTTAAACGTAATTGTGCTCATCTTTAAAAACGCGTTTGGTTCCTCACAATTGCAAGACTGTTCGAATGTGTTAGACATCTTTAACCTGAATTAATTGGGGTTTTCTGGCATGCCTCTAAAGAACCAATTATCTTTATGTTTACTATGTTAATGTTGATTTGTAACGGTGATATTAGGAAATGGACCCAAGTGCACAGCACAGAACCTACGACAACAAGGAAGCTTTCATTTCAGTAGCAGCAAATACGAGTGTAAAACACAAACAGGTATACTACACAGACCATCTTTGACAGATCAGGAATGGGGGAAAACACAGGGTATAAAGGGACACTAATTAGAACGGACAGATCATTGGACAACGTCAATAAGGGGCAGGGGAACATGAATATGGAACAAAGGACAAAGGTGGGACCAATAATGCAATCCTCCGAACACCAGGATATAACACGGAGCGGAGACAGTAACCAGGATATAACAAAGGGGGCGGAGACAGTAACTAGGATATAACAAAGGGGGTGGAGACAGTAACCAGGATATAACACGGAGCGGAGACAGTAACCAGGATATAACAAAGGGGGTGGAGACAGTAACCAGGATATAACACAGGGGGCGGAGACAGTAACCAGGATATAACAAAGGGGGTGGAGACAGTAACCAGGATATAACACGGGGCGGAGACAGTAAGCAGGAACAAAAAAACAGTAACTGTAATCAATTACAGTAACCAGCTATAATAGCGGCATCAGATTACAGGTATTGTTTAAAAATGTGATGATAACTTCAAGGACTACTTTCAAATTTAAAAGATTTAAAAGAAAGCGATTAATTAATAAACATCAAATTAAAATAAAAAAGCAAATGTCCATGCTGTTCCACTTTAATCTCCCGAAAGGATTCTTGCACATTATTCTACAAAACACACACCTTCATAGTTTAAGCATTGTTTTAACAATGCTGTGGCATTTAACATGACCTGCAAAGTAATTGGGTGCGCGTGTCTTCAGTCTCGCAGCACAATTGTTCCTCATCATATCTGCTCCCCACATCTCTCTCTCTCTCTCTCTCTCTCTCTCTCTCTCTCTCGCTCTCTTCTTATTTCTCATTCACACGTGGGGTGGGCAGCTATAAAAGGGAGCTGGACAGTAAGCCCCCCCCCCCCCCACAGTCTTTAAAAAGCCTTCCCCCCACCATAACGGGGTTCACAGGAAAACATTTAAAATACATTTGGGTGCCACTAATCATGACACAGTTTGTAAATCAGTGCAATGCTTTGTTCACGTTTGTCCAAATGTATAGATTTGCCAGACGCACGTGCGTGCATGGTGTATGGTTTATGTCTTTTGTCCAATGTCTTTTTTTTCTTTTCTTCACCAACAGTTCCTTTGCCTTCATTTTACCATGGAAACCCAGCATGTATTGAAATGCTTTTGTGAGTGTGCGTTGTTTTGGCTTTTTCTTCAGACCAGTGGCTGGTTGCCATGGGCAGGCCACTAGCAGCAGTCAGTCCTTATTTTATAAGTGGGTGCTACACTGATGTTTACATCATGCCATAGAGATTTAATGTACGCTCTAAATGGCGGAGAAATCTTTCTCAGTGGCGTTAAAGTAAATGTACATTATTTTCTGTTTTTCGTATTGCCTGTTTTTCTTTCAAAAGCATCGTTCCCTAAGGTACTTGGAGGTCTGCTGAGAGTCAATGAACTCCATAAGTCTTCAAACTGTTGCTTTGCTCATTGTATGTTGCCTTTACACTGATAACAAATATCTTTATTTTTCCTGAAACATTTGAAGCTACAGCATACTTGTGTATGCACACATAAACACAAGGTTCACATAGTGCAGTGCACTTGAGTCTGCAACAAAATCACTTTGTGTTCTCAAGACTCAAAACATATGGTAATAGCCTATTACTGAAAATATTTTTCACTAAATGCTATGAACATAATTCACCGCAATTATTTGTGCTGGTGTGACATGCATTCTATAATTGTATTCTTGTGATGACTGCATTGATAAACAACTAGACTACTGGTATGAAATAATATTTTTGTAAAGGAGTAACTGATCAGGAGAGGGAGAGAGCGATAGATCTGTTAATCAACAAGAGTTAATCATTATTAAGTTTAGGCCGGTTTAAGGACGGTTGATCTTGAGCCTAGTTTTATCATGTCAACAAGTAAGACGCCACTTGAGTTTTCCCACAAGGTGGAGCAAGAGTACAGATAGAAACCTGTTATGCCTAGCATCCCGTCATAATATGCAATTCATGTACTAAAAATTCTAACCATAGCGGGGAAACCGTTTAAACGTTATTATGTTGATGACGTTCTTGTTCTACGCATATATATATAATATATAATA